>JAMBLF010001006.1:0-157861 GCA_030578115.1 Leucoptera coffeella
AAATAAAAGTTTACGTTTCGAGACGTTTTTGCCAAGCTGTATATCATATAACACTATCAAATAATTAATAATACATACATACATATGTACATTCACGCCTCCACGTCCCCAAAAAGATAGGCAGAGACTGTCGATCGCCACCTGGAACGGGTGACAAATCTCTCTTGCTTCACTCACATCCATTCACCTTATACTACTCTTTCTTCTGTTTTTCACGCTACGTGCACTTGAGAAGGATGTGTCCAATTTCATCTGTTTAAATGCTATGCGGCCTACTCCGTTCTACTCTTTCTTCCACTTTGGCTTTAAAGATTCCTTTTGTAACTTTAAAAATCAATTAATAACTCCTAAAAACAAAACATACACATAACGTCTGATTCCCTGTAGAGGGGAAAGCAGAGATCACGGATCCCCTTTTGTCCCGATCTTGACAGATCATATTCGCTTCATTGACACTCGTACAACTTCTCATACACACTCGGTGATTATAGGTACTTCTAACGTCACCCTTTTTAATAAAGGGTCTATCTGACTGTCATTTATATGTATAAATATTCATTAATATGTACATAACAATAATATAATTATATACTCGTATATATACGAACACGAGTTGCACCATAAAGGCAATTACTATCAATTTTAAGTTTTGCGTTATTTACGTATTTTGCTTCCATTCCTGATGCAGATAGTAACAGACATATTTGCAAATAAGTAGACTTAACTAGTGAAGTGCCCTTGACAAGGCATAAAGGTACTTTCAAGAGGCTAGTTCATTTGGCCTGATTATATCCTAAATATTATGCTTGGTATAATTTGGTACTTTTTAAGACGCACCAACGTTCGGTTCGGCCCAGCATTCAATTACAGTGAGAAACAAACCGCCATAATGACGGCGTGAGCAGGTGCAATGGTCTCTGCGACCCCCCAATGTCACTCCATGGTGAAAACAAGCGAATGCAGATCCCGAGACAGACTCCCATTATGGCTCCCGATTTTTATGTTAATAACCTTTGGGCGTAGACAGGACCTTGAAAACTTCACGTCGCGATGAGCAATTTGGAAATGTTCTGGGCCTTGGGTAGTTATTATATTTGTTTCAAGGGAAATTAGATTAAAAGATATAGACAACCGAAATAATTAGTATATTTGTAAACTAGCGCATTGATCAGTAAAATTAACTGTATTATTTATGTGAAGTATTACTAATTACACATCACGATCGTTATTGCATAACAACACGACAAGGAGTGTAACATTTAGGATTATTATAATTATTATCTAAAATTTTTTTAATTCAGAAAAAAGCAGGCAACGTCACTTATATTACTTGACACAATGGGTTCTTTTAAGTAGTACTTATAACCATCGTAGAAAATAAGTCTGCATGCAGTGACTATCTGGATGATGTAATGTGACGTTTCATATTGGTGTGATTGCAGATTCACGATGCATGTTCTTACTGGGACGCCCTAAGTTGTTGCTCAGAATATTCGTTAGGCTGCAGTCACAATTCTGATTGATTATTATTGAATTTGTGTTGAATAATATCTGCAGGGTTTCTTGGTATTTCTTCTCTGCACGTTTTTCCTTAACGAAGTGCCAATAGTTTAATTCGTTTTTTTTATTTAAGTGTGAAAATGTTTTTTTCTTCATTTTTGACTTTCAATAAGTGATTTTATGATCCTAATGTTGAATAAAAAAGCATTTAATATAACTATATCCAATATATGTGTATGTGTGTGTATGGACGTGTGCAGGGACGGCGTGGCGGAGAGCCTGCGCGAGGCGGAGCGCAGTGAGCTGGTGTGCGCCGGCATCCTGGTGCTGGTGTGCGTCGTGTCGCCCATCATCATCGCGCTCGTCAACAACGCCGTCAACACCATCCAGGTGCCCACACACACACACACATTAGCCACTGGGCACTAAAGTCACCTGTGCATCTGCACCTCGAACTTGCATCTTTATGTTCGAGTTTCCGTCTCTTGAATTGCACCGTTTGATTGTATGGGTAACTTCAATCTACATTTTAACTTTTCGACCTGTGACTATTTGGATAGTCATCTCCTGATTTGAGTGGAGGACCGTGTCGACATTTACGAGCACTGACCATCACTTTGTCCAAGTAATAGATAGAAGTGAATATGTAAAACCTATACAATATATAAAAGTAGATTATAGTAAACAGTGCTTATAAATGCTGATATTGTATACAACTGATCATGTATCTAAAATACAAGTTTGAGGTGGTCCTAGAATAATTAACTCTACAGTTTCAAAGATGGTCAGTTGATCCTCTGACTGCTCCGCGTGGGTGCATTGTGCGCGGGGCGCTTGACGTGTGTCCACCCCTCAGGTGTACGCGCGCAACCTGGCGGAGAAGGCGAGCGAGCTGGAGCACGAGAAGGAGCTGAGCGACTCCCTGCTGTACCAGATGCTGCCGCCCACCGTGGCCACGCAGCTCAAGACCACGCAGCAGGTAAGTACACGCAGCGCCTCCAGCCTCTGCGATGGACCAACACCTCATATATCCTACGCTAGTTAGGACCCGGTCTCATGTTGTATCCGACTAACATGATGTATGGAAAGTTAGTGACAGTTATAGCGTAATATATTGTAGCCATCTTTTCTCTCTCAGTCGCCTCCGACGATATGCCTAGAAGAAAGAAACTTAGTTAGCATTTTGTGTATGTCCTGAACTAGCAAGAGACATATTGTAATATACAAATGAAACGTTGCATCGTATATATGTGTATCGTAAGTTAACGTAGATGTATGCTTATTAGTGAACCGTTGGCAGGTGCCGGCGGAGTACTTCGCGTCGGTGACGGTGTACTTCTGCGACATCGTGGGCTTCACGGCCATCGCGGCCGCCTCCACGCCCTACCAGGTGGGCACGCTCCTGCTCCTGCCATGGGCATCGCTACAGCAATTGCTTGTGTTCAAAACACTGTAATAGAGAGCAATGATACAAAATCAGTAAAAAATGATACAACTAGGCACATTATGGGCTATAGATATTTTGGTCTTAGCAAGATATCTTTAATTTGAGGAATTCATGTGGCGAAACGTTTCAAAAAGAACATGCACGACCTATATCATTATTTACTAATTGTAGTCATAAGGCTCCGATACACCCAGTCTTACATGTGGGGTTAATTACAGAAAAATCATACTAATTGAAATCAAATTACGTATGCTTTCAAGGATTGATGTTGTCCAGTTTTATGAAATAGATTAAATAATTTGTTAATAAAATTGGATAAGTGATAAAACAGCACATTAAATAAACAGTATTAACTCATTTTAAGTGATATTGGTTTCTGACGTGGCGTGGGGTGGTTGCAGGTGATCAGCTTCCTGAACTCGGTGTACAAGCTGTTCGACGAGCGCATCGAGTGCTACGACGTGTACAAGATCGAGACCATCGGGGACTCCTACATGGTGGCCTCCGGACTGCCGCTCAAGAACGGTCAGTCTCCACTCCACTGCCTCTGTATAAGCTCAATCACAACGTGTTAACAGTCTCTGCATTGGGTGAAACATCATCGAACTATAAAGAAAATAATATTAAAAATGCCAACAACTAAACTGGAAGATTATTGCTATATTATATCTTATGTGATTGTCAGCTTGATAGCTAAAGTCTATAAAAAAACTATTAACATTTATTCCTCTATGGAACTGATTTATAAGAGTAGGTAAAACTATTAATAGACGATTTTGTATCGTTTGGTTCGTGTTGATCCCTATTTAAAGCCACATTGTTATAACCAATATAACTGTCTTCCTAATCTTCCTTATTCTTCGTTCTTACATTTATTATTGGTTGTGAATTGCAGGCAACAAGCACGCGTCGGAGATCGCGAGCATGGCGCTGGAGCTGCTGGAGGCCGCCACCAGGTGCCGCCTGCCGCACCGCCCCGACCAGGTGGGACTGCCAACTGCCCATGGCTTACGCACCACGGCCATCGCTCAAGGGGAATGTACTACTTGGTTGGTTACATCCATCCAGGTCGAATGTTGGGAATCATTTTCAAAACAATATTCATTTCATTATTCAATTTCGATGTCAAATATCTAATTAACATATGGATTCAGAGTGACAATGGATACCCTCCACAGTTGTTCACTTTAAACTACTTCGCAAAGGCCGTGAGTGTTATTGTCCTTGTATGCGTATCAGCGTGTGTTGCCTAAATGCCTGGTGTGTTGGGTGGCGTTGCAGACGCTGTGCATGCGCAGCGGCATCCACACGGGCCCCTGCGTGGCGGGCATCGTGGGCAGCAAGATGCCGCGCTACTGCCTCTTCGGAGACACCATCAACACCGCCAGCCGCATGGAGAGCACCGGCGAGCGTACGTACCAACCTATTACTGATAACCAATATGAGAAGAGGATAATCAATTAGGCGATAGGGCGGGCAGCCATTTGTAATGTAAAAGAGAACAAGGACGTAATATGTCAGCGAGGTCCTTTTTAGACCTTATAGTTTTCAAAACACCTTTTGATTAACTCTGCTATATTTTATCGGCGTTGTCTGATCATCTCTCTCGCCTCGCTCGCTCACACAACCTTTTCTTGCATAATTTAGTACTTTTGGTAACGTTAAAAGCTTAGATGATGTATTTGATTCATGTTATCTTTTAAAGTTACTATCAGACGAAAAATAGTTTCAATGTGACCCGGTTACTTACTCCAGAACTTCAACTGTATAGGAACACGTGAATATTTCACTCTCCGTAAAGTATTATGATCATGAATCATATGTTAGTCCCATGCATTTGTGTGATTTAAATAATATACTGACTAGCTGCAATAATACAAAGACTAAGGGTGAATAGAATTGGTAACCTAGCAACCTGTCGCCAATGTTGCTTATTAAAGACATCATAACCTTTAACTAATACTAGTATAAATATCAAATAAATACTAGTTTCAGTTCGATTCGAAAGGGATTGTATGTATGTACGTGTATGTAATCGTGTGGCGTGTCGCTGTTGCAGCCATGAAGATCCAGATATCGAGCGACGTGAAGGAGGCGCTGGACCCCTCGGGGCTCTTCCGGATGACGCCGCGGGGGCTGGTCGACGTCAAGGTGAGCTGCACCCGCGCACCACCATTGATCAATATATGTGCATAACATTGAGAGCCATGATTCAGGTTTTTTGCCTTAACACAAACTTTGTAGTTAACGTTTGAGTTATTGTTTGTAAATTATGAGAACTACCTTAGGCCTAATTCTGGGTATACCAAATACATAGGTGATTGTTTTGATCTCATAAATCTTGAGGCTTCTTCAGTGATTATATTCACATTGTGATGCCATAAATATAATTTAAGCTTACCGCAAAGGACTCATCGTATGTCAGCTTGAGCACTTATAATAATCTAGTGGAACGAAGGTTTCCGATATTGGAATAGATGTTGAGATGTTGTGCTGTTTGCAGGGCAAAGGGGAGATGATGACGTACTGGCTGGAGGGGCGCTCGGGCCCTTCGCCGGCGCGGCCCAAGGCGGCCCCCGTGGACTGCACGCCCAGCTTCCTGGCGCGCATCCACTCGCAGCGGTCGAAGGGCGCCTCGCCAAGGTACGTGCCCGAGGCCAAGCGCAGCAAGCGCCCCGACGCGCGCCAGGGCAGCCTGCTCATGAACAACATCGCCATCTAGGACCCACCGAGCAGATATTGGAGCAAGAGGACTGACGAACCTACATCCAACATTATGTGTTGCTTACGAATGGTTTCTTAAAGTTATTTTGGTTGTGTTGGGTTAAGACCCCATTTCACTAACCTCGTGTGCTGACGTTGAAACGAACTGCACAGCTGATGTGGGTGCGGGTGGCCACTTGCTCGGTTTATATGGCGTATCAAGGGGAAGCCTACATCTACTCTGGTTATTGTTATGAAGTTTAATTTATAAAATGCGATAATTACAAACTAATTTTCTGATATTTGAAGACCAAGTCATTCTCATTAGTCGTTTTAGTTAATATTTGCTAATGTATGCTAAACTAGGTGAACTACAAGAGCGTCAGTGTACTGCCCTTGCCTTTTTATTTTGCCTAATTTTGTAATGTATAAACTTAGAGCTTTGTATGTAATACTTATGTTCAGTTATTATTATTAGATATTATTATTATTATTATTGATTATTTAGAGGGTAAGTGTAGAGTATTACAATGGAAGACCAAATTTGTATAAATGTTTTTGTACAGTAGGTACTAAGTGCGATCTCGAATTATGATCTCTTGCTAAGAAAACCTGTTGATGTCATATATTTGTACTTGGATGAAACGTATTTACATCTATCCTTATTACTATCAAGCTAAGAAATATTTACGAGTGCTGTCTGGATCAGTGTGTATAATATGTAGATACATTTTTCAGCTTGTAGTCAATTAGAATGTTTATATTAAATTTACCTTAGTCCATTATTTATTCTACGTTAATAAGTATAAATATGCATACATATGTTCAAGTCTTTCTGCCCTTCCCAGGGCGAAAAGCGCATCAGAGATATATATCTCTTTAGTCTCTTAGCATTAATATCGGGGTTGTGATGATTTCATCGGAAACAGGTTGTTAACCCATCGCCTAATAGCCTTTAGTCACCTCCTACGATATGTCAGAAGGAATGTCAGCTGGATAGCATTCAATTTCCGTTTCCGCCTAACGCCGGACATAGGCTAAATCTATATATATCGGGATTTTAAATCCCGTCTGTACCATATTTGGGCATAAAAGTATTTCAATTGTTATTTAATTCTAATGGAGAACCTATTTACTAGTGCGGTGTCGCTTATTACGTGGAAGATGTCATTCGTATAAGGATATATTCGTATAGAAAATGTCTATGTACCTACTTGAATTATATTAACTATTTTCGTGTAATCTTAGAGGTGTAAGTCAATGTGATTTTAGTCAATGATTGTAAATTTACTCTAGGATATATGTGGTTTTTAAACTGTACACTCTAGTCGACGTTCAGTCATAGTCTTTATTATGTGATCTATAAATATATGTTTAGTATCTGGCTGTTATTTGTGTGTTTGGAACCTAAACCAATTTCCATGTCATAAGTTTATTCCTTTGCTAAAATTTCTTGTTTGATTCTATAGCCTGTAGTGAGAACGCTTACGGTAGTCTACCATCCTGCGTTACATTATGCCCCGAGGAGCTTACAGTTACTATCAAAGTGTAGTTTAATAGACCAAAGCAACATGACCTATCGTTACATAGTGTTTCTAAGGCAGCAGGTTTCCCTGAGCGTTGGCCGCTAACAACCGCAATCACAGTTGTTGTGAAGTTGTGTACTGTGCTCGTGTTGTCAAACGGAGTACATGCATTAGACAAATTAGCACAATATTAGCATTACTATTTAATTGTTCTAAGAATATTTATTAGTAAAAAGATTTGCATACTAATAATCAAAGGGCATTATCGAAGCAGATATTAATAACATAAAAGTAGTAGATTAATTAATAATTATAATTGAAAAATTCCTAAATACCTTTAATTAGTCTTATGAATATATAACTAACTTAACAATATATTTTTGTACTTAAAAAGTATTGGTGCTCAGGCACTCGCAGATCTATATGAATCTACGTCCAGTGAGGTAATCGGCAGCAGGATTAACTAGATAAGTGGCTGAACGTTGCGTCTTTTCTTTTCGTCATAGAGGACATCAATGTAATATAAGTTATTCATTCGGTGACTGCTGTTGAGTCACCACATCGGCGTCTGTCACCGGTCAATGAGTCACGCTCCTCAGGTGATTGTGGCTTAGTATTTTCTTGGCCGGATATTCGATAGGGTGTGACTAGATGTCGTTCATTTCTCTTTTAGCATAGCTATTAATATTGTGATGGAATATAACAATATGTCATTTTACCCCCTGCCCCTAGTCGCCTCCTGTACACATCTCGACGAAGGCATCTAGTTAGTAATCTAGCTCACGAAAATTTATTACTTGGACCTTTTGGCCGGTGTTTATTCTCAGCAGCTTCTTTATTAAACTGGCATTTGTAATTGAGGTCATTGATGGTCACTGGGATTGCATGAGCAGGTTGTCTACCTCGCGCGAGAGTCGCCACTCTCAACGCAAATGAGCATGTCTCCACAATCCATAAGAACTTATAACTGGAGATAGCAGGGGCCATACTATCGCGACCAGTCCCGTACTATGTTCATAATTCAAATCGCATTTTCTTTTAAACTATTTTCTTTTTTATCGTTATTTCTTAATTACTAATTGATCGAGACATTAAACTTCAATAAAATATTAGTTACATTAGTCCTTTAGTATAGAAATGTTCTTTTTTTGATGATTCCAGAAGTCAGATAGTTATGAACTGAGGGCCCAAGCAAAATCGTCCTAAACCTGTATTAAACACATTCTTGAGATTTTCTTAATTTATTTAAGAAATTCTTTACTAAATCCTCTAATAAACAGTATTGTCTCGGGATTCGTACTTCCCGAGATCTAAAAATAATGGCATCTGGATTGTGGGCCCAAGCCTTTTGACAATAACTGATTTATTTCAAGTTTAAGAACTTTAAAAGTAAATGCTATAGGTTTTACAAATTCGTTCCTAAATGCCCTGTGAGTTTCATTTCGATTGTCCAATATTTGAAAAGTGGGCCCTCAATTCAGATGCACGCGAAAGACACGGAAATTTCCCTTCCAATAGCCTTAGAATTTATATTGGAGAATGCCGACCTCCCTCTGAATGTAGCATACACATAATATCAGCTGGGGAACTGGTTTCACCTTGGCAGTGACGCGGTGACGAGCAGCCTCTCAATGCTAGCCAAACGCTTGCAAGGAAAACACACGCGCAAACAAACAGTGATTCATCGATAACATAACAAAATTGTGTCTTTAATACTTACATTTCTATTAAAATGAAAAGAACTAATATACAAGAATAGAGTGTGTAAATTTAAATTAAAGGACAATGAATACAGTGGTTGTATCGATATTAATTCTCATAGTGCTCTTCGGCACTGTTTCGGAAGCAGTGCTCGAGAGGAGGCAGTCCGCAGAAGGTGCTCATAGTGAGGTGAAAAGAAGCAAAAGGAACATTATCGATGTGCCGAAAAAATGTAGTGACGACAAAATTTACTTGCCAGAATTGAAAATTTGTATTCGCAAACCTACTCCGTAAGTATTTATTTACCATCGCTACTTAAAGAATTTTTAATGTATATTCATAACCTGTTTTAAAGTAACAAGGTCGCCCCAACGTTTGACCAAAGTATTTGTAAGCCCATGCAAAAGGCCTTAGCACCGTTATTGTGGGTAGGCTTTATTTCCACTCACGTTGCAGGCACTTCCTCACAATTCTTATCCGAGGCCTTGCAGCCAGAACGCATCTTAATAAGTTCACCTCAAGTGCACGCGCAAAACAAACACATTTAAACATTATACATTACATAATACAAACAAAAATCGTCTACCATTCTGGCGAGGTGGAGAGCCTTTGCTATGTGTCACAGCCCATCCCCCTCGGTGTGGACAGGCCTCCAGAGATAACACCTTTGCCGTCACGAATAGCAGAGTTAAAGGGGCTGGGATGGCATTGTCATATTGGGGAGCCATCCGTATATGTATATCGTAATAGATTCCCTTTAAGGCTCTTAAGTGAGTTTCTTCGACGTACGCTTGTAGGAAGACGGCTAGTTAAATATTTGTTTCGGAGCATAAGCGATGATAAATAATATAATTGTAATTAACAAGCAAGTTAAAAAAATATCTAACATCACCACTAACAACTAATAGTTTACAAATATGTATATCAAGACACTCGTATGAGCCCTAATATAATTGAGCTATGCGAGAAAAACACTTACTCTGGAAAATACGTCAATAAGGAAAAATGTGAATATCATTAAATGGCAGGATTGACCTACATCTCTGCGAATCGTTTCCAGGGATTCAACATTCCTCCTCCTCATTTTAAGGGTTAAGTTGAGTACAAGTAACAAATTCGTATATCAGGATTAGGATCGGATTGAGAATAATAGGGATCCATGATATCTGAGCACATCTTTGTTGGGAGATTATAATGTGTACGTATGTCGCACAATTTCATTCACGACGATCCAAGGCACCTCTTGAGCTATGACAGATGTTTGTGTGTATCTTTAGTCTAGTTTATTCAATCACGCGTTTTCTTTTGCAGGGAAGAAGAAACAATAGACTACATTTTGTATTCTGTTGAAGAAGATTACATTTTATAGACTAAATTTAAGTACTAGCGTTAAGGTGAGCTTTGAAAGAAATAATTAGTACCAGTTTGAATGCAGTGAATTAATTACATACCAGCCATAGCTGACAAAGTAAGCGACTGCGAAAAGTACGTTTAAGCATGTTCCAGGAGAATCTAGACTCCGATGCTTGTGCTCAGTAAAACTACACAGTTATTGTTTAAGTTGCACGAGTATATGTTTTAGTTCCGAGGTTCTGTTGTCTCTACAATGCACTAAAGTGTAAGTGTTTATGCATGCAAACTTCTGGTCACCTAAAGGAACAACGTGTGACTCACCGCGTGACGCTTTTCCACTTTACATCAGGTTGTAAGAGATGAGTCAGCGCTCTGCATGCACCGGTTCATGCGCACACCAACACCGTTATCCCACGACGACGGGGCAGATGCAAGTAGCACGACATTTCTGATCCTAATACAAATACACTCTCGTATACCCCTTCGGGGTGGTCAGAATCTCGAGTATTTAATCTCTTTGGTCAACTTAAACATAATAATTGGTGTTGTATTTTATCACTTTTATAGGATACTTTGAGCGTCCTTGCCATCGTGCAATATCAATCAACTTGCATTACACTTACTCTGTTAGTTGCTCCTACGTCATGCCGGAAAGAGACTCTGTCAGTTAGCATTGTATTAAATTTCAAATAAACTGATGCTTTTGTATGTTTTCAGACTCAAAAAGACTGAAATAAATTGTCAAGAAATGTCTGAAGTATTGCGTCCTACCATAGTTTGTAATATTAATAGTTTTAAAAGGTGTACCCAAGGAAGGAAGATTAAAAGCTATCTCTCGCCATTCACTTTTGTATTATCAACCTTCCTTCCTGAGACAAACCTACAACCCCTAGCCCTTTGGAGGTGGCCAGAGACTTGAGTGGAAACCCGGCTCTACGAGGATCTTGAGTGACTCACAACTCATGTTTCACCAGATCACCAGCACCCGAGTTGACCATCGCCGAAGCCCACTGCAGTGATCCCGGATGCCCTACATAGAGGCTCCTTACACTAAACATCTTTATTGAAATCTCTGTATCTGAAAGGAGCAATAATATTACATTTCGTTTAAATGTCAATAAAATCAGTTTATTTTCGATTCATAATCTTATTACTAACAAATCTTAAAATTTTCTTTTTGTATACAATTTTGTAGATCAAGAAATATATTTACTCTAATAGTAATTCGTGATAAGATTTCTCTTACAAGTATATTAAGCTAGCTTATCGCAAGTTCATACTTATATCTATAGTTCCCGACGGGTTGGACAGCATTCTTATCATGATAAGCAGTGAGTCCTTTTTAGCACATGCCTAACTACTCATAGCTTCAAATTGGAAAATTCCCGAAATTTAATTTGCAGAGAAGCAGTTTAACAAACGTAGCCACCTAGAGGCAGTCTCGGATGTTCCACCAGATAGCTAGTACCCATTACGTCTGCCTTTTTAGCAACATTAGATACAAAACACTCCAACAACAAATATAGAATTTAACAAATAATAGGTATACTTAATCAGGCTTATTATTTATTGAAAAATATCTTTTTCCTACTATTACTAAATACGAGTAGTTTAGCATAGAAGTTTTTAAATACGTTTTACGTATACTTCATAAGCAAACATACGTTAAAGTCTGAGTACGAATTAATGTTCGTTGGGACGTACACCAGATATTGTACGAACCTCAAGTATGATTTATTACATTACATCTTAGTATTTATTGTTGAACCGAGATTCACGTAAGTTCCTTCGAGTCAGCAAATACTGGTAACGCCCTCTTTTGGCTTTCCAACGAAATGAAGTACAAGTGAAAAAAGACATTACAATGTGTACTGAATAGAAGCTAAAGTTTTCTATAGTTGAAGAAGAGTTGGTCCAGTTTCGCCTTTTTGCAAATCTTACTAGAAAAGTCAAATTCCCAGATCATCTTATTATACAGTAGATCTTGTATAACAAACATTCTTATATAATAAACCTATTACTATGTTCTCAACAGATCAAATAACATTAATTAATTCTACTATCAAACTACTTTATAAAAGTACGTACATACGAGTATTTGCATTGATTTTATTATTAGCACTAGAATTTTGAGCTTGTTTGTTTATCCAGTACCAAAATCTATTCGAAGTCTTTATTTGAAACATTTACGTTGATAAAGTAAATAACACCACTTCATTCACGCTCACATATTTGTACATGATATCCTTACAGTACCAAACGATAAGAGGAGATTTTTCCCTATTTTGATTCACTGACTTACTTTATAATTTCATAATAATTTCTTATTCAAGTAACTTCTATCGCAGTCAATGCTTAAAAATAGCACATAACAATAACATTTAGGACATATTTGCATAAAGACAACTAGTTCCTTTGAAACTTTGCCAAAAGCCAAGTGACGTTGTGAAGTGCATATTTGTTAAATATCCGCTGACTAGTAGCCACGGATATTTAATATTATGCACTTTCTAAATGAATAAAAAAAATTCATGATCTATGACCAATCTAGAAATAAGAAGGAAGGCGGTATTTTATGCTTTAACTTGATCTCGAACCTGTGACTTGACATTAAAGTGGTACGCTATCCGCGCTAGAGGTTACACAAATGTAGATACAATTATGGTCGGACTATGTTTGATGCGTTGACCCACGCACTATGTGGCCTTGCCCAGGGGAGCCATTGACAGATGGGCCATTGGGGATCAGCCGATGATGAGCTCGAGCAGGTTCTGGTCCCGGTAGTCGTCGAGGTGCAGGCAGCCGGGGCTCTCCGCCTCCTCGCTGAGGCCGCGCGCCTTGCCCACCAGCCAGAAGGTCTCCATGGGGCCCTTGCCCTGCCGGACCAACCACGAACCAGTGTAGACAACAGTATGCGTACACACTAACATGCACTGCACTAAGTATCTATACCCACATAGACTTAAAATCTACTGTCACTTGAAGTGGTATAATATTCTTAATCGGAGTGTAATATTGATCGGCATTTGTACACGGTAAATAATATTAAATAAGAACAGAGTTTCCCAACACGCACACATTAATTTTTATCAAGAGGCACTCCATTTATTTGTAGTTTTTAAAAAAAAGATGAATAGTTAATTAAATAAAGTAAAAAATATTTATTTCAAGAAACTGTGTTTGTATCGAACGCACTAAGTTAGCCGTCTAAGTGTTGGCTAAGGCGGGACTAGAGTAGAACAGAAGTATGTGTGCACTCACGGAGATGTCGGTCTGCCCCCTGGACTCGCAGATGTAGCCTCCGACGGCGTCCAGCGCCCTCTTGGTGCTCTCCGAGATGTGGATCCTCATGGCTGCCAACGCCAACGGCAGACGATCAGTTTAAGACATTCTAACTTTTTTTTTGGCAAATCAATTACATTAGGAAAGAAGATACATCTACATGGATTCTACACCAATCTATTCGGTCAACATGTGTGCTCGAAGCAGCCACATTAGTCAAAAACTATCCTATTACAAAGATGCACATTTGAACATCTGCCTACCCTTCCATGGCCAATGGTGGTGGCGTGCATGCATACCTTCGCCGGTGCTCTCCATGCGGCTGGCGACGTTGACGGTGTCTCCGAAGAGGCAGTAGCGCGGCATGGTGCTTCCCACGACGCCCGCCACGCAGGGCCCCGAGTTCACCCCCGCGCGGATCCGCAGGCACTCGTCCGGCCGGTGCGGGATACGGGCGCCCTCCAGGCTGCGCATCAGCGACAGCGACATGTCCGCTATCTCGGCCGCGTGCCGGTTATCTGAAGGCCGACCGGTGACGCGCTGTTAGTTTGGGACGGAACTAATTCTCCACTAGCAGCCGCTTTGCTTCAAGAGATCGGGGGCAGTGGAATCTATTCCCTCATCATTTTATTATATACATATCTCAGGAATAGAAAATTAAAGCGAAGAATGACTAAGTTAATCTTTCAGTATTTTACTACTCCAAAAGAGTTTGAGGTACGTGAATGTTAACTGTGTGTAAATGTAAACATTACCTAATATGCAGGGAAAAGATACTTTCCTACACATGCCCATGGCCTTCGAGAGTATGTTCTGATACTAGACTAATTGATTGATTGAGTGGTCAGCGTGAATTTTTGCTGTTGCTGAGTGGAAAAGATCGACATAAAACACACCCATGAATTATTTTCCAGTAAACCTCCAGAGAGTTAGAAGCTGTCACGTTAATTACTGACTAATCTCGGTCTCTCGGTTTGCCTCTAAGCAGTGGCGATAGGTTAGTGCTGTGTGCGGTGGCCGGTGGGCGGGGACTCACCGTGGCCCTTGTTGAGCCCTGAGACCACCATGTAGGCGTCGCCGATGGTCTCCACCTTGTACACGTTGTACTTCATTATCTTCTCATCGAACAACCTGAAAGATCACATTTCACTCTGTTTATAATTGCTTTCAATAATAAGTTTAAACAACAGAATGGTGCTATAGTGAGGAAGCTTGCTTATTCCACGGAATATGTACTGATCAGTATGTCTATGCTTGCGAAAAGCGACGTGGCTTACCACTTCTCACATTAAGTGCTTTCTGTCTTTAACATTATCATGGAGGTTATAAGCATTATTAAAGAATATTATTGACAAGTTCAGGTTCAGTTCAGGACAAGTTCAAGTCCAGGCTATCTGTCGCCAACATTCCATGTGGCATCTCATCACAAAAGCTCCTAGCATTGCAGGGTGCGAGTAGATATTAAGTTAGCGTATCGTACGCTCACGTAGCCCACCTGTAGAGCATGTTGAGCATGTTGATGATCTCCATGGGCGTGCTGCAGGCGGAGATGGTGGTGAAGCCGATGATGTCGCTGAAGAAGACGGTGACTGCCTCGTAGGACTCCGCGGGGACGGTCTTCTCGGCCCTCAGCCGCCGCAGCACCGGCAGCGGCAGCATCCGCGACAGCAGCAGGTCGCTCTGCTGCTTGCCCAGCGCCAGCTGCTGCGCGCTCGCCTCGATCGACCGGGTGAACGACTGCCGCCAACAGATCAACGGATACTCCAACGCGGAGTCTCAGTTCGATTCCGTTAGCCGAATTTAGAAAACTTATTATTATATGTTATATGTATATTCGCTTCGCGGCCGTTCTGAAGTAGTGAGTGGTTCATGTATTTATCTCGGCAAATCCAGTTTTATTGATTTATTGCCACTCATTAGCTTTCCAACCCACCGTTCACTAGATACCAAAGTCGTGTTTCGTGTTACCGTATTTCAGGCTGTACCTGTCCCGAAAAACAGGCAAGCGCCTTACAATGTTTTGCCTAGCCATAGAAATACAATAACATATCTTTATTAAACAATGGATTGCAAAACTACACACCGATTTGTTTAAAATACAGAAAGCCTATGTGGTATGGCAGGTATCCAATAGGAACCAAGTTAAGATATGCCTACAGTTGCCACGTGTAGAGTAAGCGCAGGGTCCCACCTGGATGGTGTTGGTCATGTGGTGCACCAGCAGGATGAGCACCATGGAGGCCAGCAGCACCACGCTCAGGATGGCCACGCCCAGCGCCAGCGTCTTCCTCGAAGACCACACCTCGCGCTCCACTGACTCTCTGGAAGGAGCAGCATCAAGGATGGGCCCACTGATTGATTCTACACATAGACTGCTCAGTTTCAACTGAGGTTTCCCACACCACTTCAAAGGCTTGTTATTATGCTATTCAGAACAACTCAAAGTTATCTCTTCCAATCTATTGATCTATCTATATCCGTCGTAAGAGGAGGTAAAAGATATTGAACTTATAACCTATATTATTGCCTTCTAAATTAAGTTCAGACCCTGACTATGGTAAAGTTACCTTTTTTATATAAAAACATACGCGATAAGCACCGTTAGTTATTAATAAATAGTATAAATCGCGAATCTCTTAAAACTATGTATAATCCATGCATTGGGCAGCCAGCCATTACCCGTTGTGGAGGGAGCTACTCACTTGACGGCCACCCAAAGGCTGCCCTTGACGTCGCTGAGGTTCTCGAGGCAGGACTCGGACAGCACCAGGAAGAACTGCTGCTCCTGCTCGCTCAGGCCCCGATGCGACGGCCGCTGGTACCTGCCACCGCCACCACTTATATCCACATGCACAATTTTTCACTCAATAACTCTTGAGGAATCTACGTATATGAATCATTTTTATGTGCATAGGTATAGTGCAACATAATTATGTTTATTTATTTCAAAACTATGAACCATATCGGAGTACACGCTAACGCACGCTGTGACTTTGATTATCTGGTGGGAGTTGAAGCTTGAGCAGCCCCAGAAAATCGAAGGAAGCCACCTATACGCTTACACGGAGAGCACCCTGCGCAGGGCGGCGGCCTCCGGCTGCAGGTCCTCGGCCTCCAGGTGCTGCAGGCAGGTGCGCAGGTGCTCCACGGCCACCGCACGCAGCAGCTGCGGTCGAGTGGCACAGGCGCCGCCCTGCCCCGACAGCTGCGCCGCCAGCGCCAGCGACAGCTGCTCCGCGCCCAACGACAGCTCCAGCGCCGCCCACAGCAGCCTGCACAATACACCCACCCATACACTGCCCGACACAGACACGAGAGCCAGGCTCACTTGATTACTATCTGTAGAGTACATAGATATAGTGCAACATTCCTGCAACCTAAAAACGAGATCATATTTATAACATTGGAAACTTATTAGCTAGTCAACCAGTAATAGAATCATGGTTATCGAAACAGAGCCCAAATGATGTTGTTATGCATGGAAAAGGACGAACGGAGGTCATAAGTTCCAGTTCAATTAATAAAATAAAGCTAATTGAGTGTGAACAGAAGTGTCGGCGATATATCACTGAAACGGCATCGCATTATTTGCAAGCAGCGCCGCCTCACTCTCGACACGCGATGGCCAATTTGTAATTGTGCACAACACTATTGGGAAATTATACTTTAATTGAATGAAGATATAAAAACCGATTGTATTTAAAAAGGTTTATCAAGTAACATTTGAATAAATTAAGCTAATATTATGCTTAGGCTAAAGAATATTATTCATAAACAGTTGTTTTCACACTCCATGTATATGGAGGAGATTCGTAAGACCAGACAGAAACCTAACGAATTTTATTAATAACTTCATTTAAGAGTTTCAATTTTTATGACTTAAAAAGGCATGATCAGTATAGTAATGAACTATCATGAAAGTGACCTTTTATAGTAATATTAGAATAACTGTGAAGCGAATTCATAAATGTCGTAGAATCATTGAACTTAGTCAGATCTCATTACATGACATGAGCAGCCAGAAGCAGAGTTTGCCCCATCAGATCAGATCAGCACATCTAGAACTATCCTCAGATCGATGTCAGTGCAGTGATGGATGTGCAGAGTATCCCTGCGACGGCATGCGCCAGGGCTCCGATGGCGAGGGCGGAGGCCGTGACTAACGGAGGCCGCGCACGTCATTTGCCCAGCGGCCGAGAGGCGACACCTGATTAGCACTGCCACGTGCCCAGGGCGTCCACGTGTTCAAGATATTATATCACTATTTTGGTTATACTCTATGTCAAGGAGCATAACGAAAACAAGTTCATTGGAAAAGAGGTTGTCTATCTCGTAATGTTTAAGTATTGTGTATTTCACAAGTATTTAAAACATTAATGCCTTAAATAAAAAGGCTTTCTATCGCAATTAATACATGGTGTCATACTTGCAGTAAGCACTCGTTTATTTAGTGTGAACTCATAAATATATTATATATGTATATAAATTATAATTATAAACATAAATTGCCCTTACCTACAACACGCATCCAATATAAAATCCAATCCAATATAGACATGAGTTTATATTTATAAGCACATACATATATTTCAGGCCTTTATCTATCCTAATTAGCGCAAAAAAATCGCGAGGCGGCGCACAATGGCTCCTCCGCTTCCCTCCCAATCGCCCTATTGAGCCTTCAGCCGCTGCGCTTTCCGCGAAGCAATATCGCGCTCCTCGCTACACGTCACGCCCAACTAATGCGCCCTCTCTTTGAGGATGGAAATACATGCTCAGCCTCTCGCGCGAGCACTTTCATCTATCACATCAAAGTCGAGCAATTTCAGAGATGCATCCAATCATGAACATCACGACTGTCATTATCTTATAGAAAAGCAGAGGCTTCAACTAAACACATGAATCGCGACTGTCATCCCTCACAGGGAAAACATAAATATCCTATTTTAATCCCATCACAACTCTGCTCGTTAAAGTAGGATAATAGGGTAAATCAGGAAGATAGGCGATCCATAAAGATATTTGTCCTGAAGCTATGCCAAAAGGAATACAGGGATGTTAGTACAATGTATGTATGTAAGCACATTGCATTCAACAATAGGATGATAACAATCATGATACGCGTGTATTAATGACAAACGCTCAGGATCGGCAACCAGCCTAACTTGAGCCCAGTAGTTGTGTCGCCTCCGCTGCAAGTGGGCGGCAGCGACGGCCTCACCTGGAGAGCGAGGAGCTGGCCCTCCGCGAGTGGCCGCCCATGGAGCGCAGCAGCTGCTGGTTCAGCTCCTCGTAGAGGGAGAGCCTGCCCGCCAGCCCCTCCGCCGACGCGCTGCCAAAGCAAACAAACACCACGTCAACACTTCACACAACGGCCTCTCCAAGTGGCAGGCTAAAGGAGAGAGATTAACTTGACTACCCTGACACAAGCTGCTTATAATGCAATAGCTGTATGTCATAGAAGCTCACGAAGGGAATTTATTGGACGACTATCTGTTAACAATATGTTGCTAATTGCATATTAATCAATGGTATCTCAACCCCAATAAGGCGTGACATTATATTACCTCGAAAGGTAGCGCTCGTGCATGCGTGTAAATAATGGCCGAACTAGAGCCCGAGGCGTGTTCGTCGTGTCGCGGTGGCCTATCTGCGTCGCCTGGGGCGCCCTCCGTGCGATGCGCAGCCAAAGCTCAGCGTGTCACTGCCATGTGGCAGATGCCCTTGGGGCTTCATTGATATAGCACTCACTCTCCTTTTAGTGCTGGATTTATTCAGAAAAGAACTGTTAAAATGAAAAAAAATGCGAACGAAAAAGGAAACCCTACACAGTGTAAAGATTGCACGAACAGCTTCTCTGACTAAAGAAATTCAATTGTGATTTGGTGGAAACGTTTTTTAAGCAATCTTAACTCGATAAACACAATGACTCATTAGAACGCAAACATTTCGTAGCAATAGATCTATTTATTAGTTGACACAAATTGACTACGAAAGTGAAATATATATATTCTATCACGATAAAAACGAAATGTCGTGACCCGTTGTTATTTCTTTTATGTCGGCATTAAAGCTTATATTCAAAAACATACATTAGTCAAGAATGATTATATTTTAACGATAAAATCAATAATATTTTAATGTATTGTCTAGTCTTTTTGTTTATGCTTTATAACGTCTATAGATTTAGTAAATGGTATAAAAAATATTACAAACCCTAATTGACGAAAGAATAACCCTGGCTTATACTGGGATCGAACCAAATAATTGAACTGCAGCGATTGCGAAATAACATAACATTAATAGCTTTGTAAAGCAACAGCAACAATTGCGAGTGGATAACAATACCCTCTGGGAGAGAGGTGCGCGTATGCTCCCTCACTCCGCTGCGAGGGTTCCAGGAATGCAGGACGCACGCAACGTGACCCCCGACACACGCAGCCAAGGGCACGGCGCCTATACACAGACATCCAGTATGAAATGAAGACATGGCATCCAAAGGAAAACGTGTGTGGGCGTCTTTCACTTTACATTTAGTCGTTCGTAATTCGATTGTCTTGGGTACAGGGCTAATTAACCCGCATTGTTCGCCAAATGAGCATTCGGTAGCAGCTACTCGCACACATCTGTTCTCGTTGGGCGTTCGCCTGGGGAGAGCGAAGGCGGCTGCACGTGGCGCCGCACGCTCCCACCAAGAAGCCCTTTCGTTCGCCAGCCAATTGCATCTATACGCATTTACTATACTTTACAATTAATTAAGGTATTTATTGTGTCAACGAGTAGTATGTGGAGTAAAAGCGAAACTTGCTTATCAGGATTCCCGAGCCCCTCAGTAGGGCTTCGAGAATGACGTAATCGTTAGTACATATCTATTATGTTACGGTGAGGGAAAACATCGTTACGGTGAGGGAAAACATCGTGAGGAAACCTACCTGTTCCCCGAACAGGTAATAGTTAGTGCTTGTAAATGGCGACATGGCTGACCACCTGTCACATTGAGTACTGACTATCTGGTTAACACGTGGGTTCGAGGTGTCCATAGAATTACTACCTTCGCAATTGCGGAGATGGACATCTGAACCTCTGACTACCCCGCAAGGGTTAATGGTCGTGAATGCCCCAATTTCTCCACTGACATTTGCGCTCTCTGGGTGTAGCTAAGCCTCTCATGTCCAAACGGCGTGGCCCCGTAGCGCATCAAGTCGTCACATGCTCTACAAACGGCTGAGGCTTGACCGCGTGACACTTTTATTTTCTATCTCTAAATATGTATGTATATTTGACGAATCAGAATAACATGATAATACCTCAGCTATAGATTTAAAATGGTTTCGACTTGACCAATGCAATGTTAGTGAGGGTGATCCAGTGTTGTTCTCCCAAGCAAGTGACATTGGCTTCTGAGATCAAAGTCCAATGTGTTGTTTGTAATTTCACCGCTAGTAGACTGTAACCACGCCATTAAAATCAAATTCTCGCAATCGAATGATTTCTGTTGTTGTAAATTCGCACCAAATGAATTGAATTCTACGAATGAACAATATTTCATGTACTGGCAGGCATACACGTGGAGGCTTCTTTCGGTATATCTAGCGTGGCTCATAGGGACAGACATAAGTTTCAGTGACTCCGATGACTCTGTTCTTTGGAATAGACAATAGTCTGCGCCTATTGCATTGCGTGATGACTGTGTGCTGATGAGTGGCTGGGCTGTGGCCATGCATCACATACTCCACAATAGCGGAGATACACAAGCGAATGAAGGTATGGTGATCGTTATTAGTGTGTAGGTTGTGTGCCATTTGTACGCACATTACTCACACAAGCATTTGGAGCGTCTCAAACGAAATGTGCAAATGTGCACGCACTTGGCTGCTGAATTGACATTGTGAATCCTAACTGTATTCGATGCAACGTGTACCTACGAGTAATTTTAAACAGAGCCATTCTCCCCAAATAATTGGCCTCCGATATTCTGTCAGAGCAATGACGTTTCGCAGATAATTTGGTGCGACATGCGATACCCCTCCCGCGCCCCGCCGCTACTAGGCCAAATGTACCGGCCGCGCATCGCTATCATTACGACGGTTGCTTCCATTCGGTGCTTGCACAGTGAAGGTGCACGTTTGTGGCGAGCTCTCGAAACCCTTCGCAAATTATATAGAAATATACTCAATACCCTTCTGGAGTATTCAGAGCCTTGAGTGACCGCCCATATAAGTACAGTATGTTCCCCACCTTGGTTGGTTAAGGGAGCAATGCTCTCTTGGGTAGTTTCGGAGAGAAAGCTAGCTGATTCTTTTTACTAATTTTGTTTTTTCTTTCCTTTGGGGATGACGAACGGTTGTATATGTATACATACTGAGTTAAATAAAACGTGAAATACGAAGAACCGAAGAAAATAGCAACTTGTGAGGGTACAAGTTAAGCAGTTCGAAGAAGAATAATCATAACAATTAAGAAGAGGTTTTTGAATTCGTTGGAGGCTATTGCCATGACAACGGCAGAGGTGCTTCTTTGGCGACGAGTCGCGGCGGGGGAGGGGGGAGGGGGGAGGGCCATCGCAGTCCACTTGCAGTTGGCCCTGAGTCCGACATCTCTCATTACAATGACGAGGCGACAATAAGGAGCGCTACTACTTTCATGCCACGCACTTTTTGACCCATTGGCTGCCATGAAGCTAAGCATGAAGGAAGAAGCCTTATCTGGTATGCAACAGCACAAGTTTCTCATTAAACTCGGACAAAATTTACTCACTTTCAAGAGCCTCATCAACACGGGACAAAAGCTAAGTTAATTTTAAAGCTACCACACAATGAGGGCGAGCGCTTCATATTTTCCAGTTAAAGTAAGTGACACTCATTTGTGAGTACTCCAGAGAGGCAATGATATTTTGTTCTTTATTGTAGCTGCTACGAATTGCTGCCGGTGACAGTTGCGAATGGTGCCGCTGCCTCCGCGCTAACTTCATCTGTCGGCCGCTCATTCGCCCTTATTCTATAGTTAATGAGGGTTTCAAAGTTAGTTCTCTCCAAAAGTCGGTCAGGATCGATACCAAGTGCTCGGAACTAGATTATGCGCGTGAAAAGTTAAAAGTATAAATATCGAACGATGCCCGTAGGTAGGCTTCATTAACCCTTCGTTTATATCTCAACTCGTGAACTGATTGGTTTATTAAAAATATTTTGAAGCTGATAAATTTGGCTTTAAAATGATTTGTTCTCAGAAATGACTCTCCGCTGAGTATATATTTTAATCTGACCCGACGAGGAGTGCAAGGCCGCCCTCCAACTTCAATTTGAACAGTTTAATTGGAGGCCAAATTTATACGCGAATAAAAGAGTTTCAGCAAAGTTTCTTAATTGAAAGGAGCGGTTGTCAGAACTCGTAATTGCCAATCTGCGGATGAATGTACGCACCGAATCAAAACATTGCCCCCAGTGAGGCCGCGGCACAAAGCGACACGTGGGCCCCGCGCCGCCAGCCACCCGAGGGCGGCTCTGTGCGCCAATCGCTCATTAGGCAGGCGGCACAACTACTCTGCGGGCATGTGATGCCCCGGTACGAGGGACACGTACATACTAAAGAAATAAATAATTTATACACCAAATGAAACGCCATTGCGTCAAATTAAATAATTAATAATATAACAGCAATTGTTGGCGCATATTGTGACGGTCCACGAAGACGTCCAATTGCATCGAAGAAGCGCAGTCTACATGCTAGTAGAGCCAGTGGCTGGCGGATGGAACAAGGAATACAAGCACTAGTGATAAGAGCGCGAGACTCACTTGAGCAGGCTCCTCGAGAGCTCCCTTCGCAGCGCGTCCGGCAGCCGCCGCAGCAGCCACGCCGACAGCTCCGCCCGCGGCGCCCACCTGCAATCGCAGCACTAAGAACACAAGCGCCCTTCGCTCCATGCTATTACCGTTATTAATGCGGATGTAATAGCATCAAACACACCGAGTGCTAGCCATCGCCCAGTAGTATCCTTTGATCTCTTACATTAACTGCCTTAGGCTACGATATAGCGAGCAGAAAATCAGCTACTTTTCAAACCATTCACATCCCTGACTAACACGGGATATTGAAACATGTGCATACACTTTCACATGTAATCGCTCACTATCTGGTCCAAAATACTTAGAATAAAAACATAGATTTATATAGCAAATACACGATAGTATGATAGTGTACACTTGATAAAAGAAAAGAATTAATAAAGACTGATCCTATTCCATTTGTATTCTTTCTGCTCAAACTATTGGCGTATTGAATATTTTACACCAATCGAATAGTACGCTTGTTTAGAGCGCCTCTACCATGGATCCTGACTTCTACTACATGGAGGTACAGACGTGTGGCGATATATATAGATATATATATAGATATATATATATATATATAGTGCTCCTGCGACAATGGAATGGCGCCTCAGTGGCTGCGGCCGCATCGCGCCTCTTATTGCATTATGCCAAGTGTGCATTATTATAAGTTCATCAATGTAACTTGATTCGTAAGTCGCTGTCAAATATATACAATATATTATTACATACAACATAAATTAATTTTGGGACTATTTTTATAAGAATTATAAATAATAAATGATATCACAGATCTAACGCATCAAAGAATCATTTTGATTATTTAGTAAATCTAAGAAAAGAAAAAAAAATGAATATAATTAATCATTTGTCGTTTTAGTAAATAATTATTCAAATGATTGTCACCATAATAAATCAATTTATTTTATTGTTCTATATGTTTCGAAAGGATTTTGGCTGATTCTGAGACTTTAATAGTACTCATATTAGAATATTTTAATGAAGCAAATCCTGTGGTGAATTATTGTGCAAAAATCAATTAATTCCGTGACCTCCTGACGAGGTCATACGAATCCAGTTACATTTTAACTATAATGTGTAATGGTGTTATTAAGTGTTATCTATTGCTATAATATTGCCAATTTGTAAGAGCTTCATTCATCACATGGAATATATGGTTCCTCGGAACTTTTCCTAATATGTATGTCGCATCAGGGATTTCATATTCGTTATCCCTTGAAGGTATACCATATGAACACTTGTGAGTGTAACACCACCAGTTGGGCAGGTGGCGGTGGCGGAGGCGCGGCGTACGTACGTGTCGGCGAGTGCGGAGGCGTTGTGCGCCAGCAGCCGCTTGGCCAGCTGCAGCCGCTCCCTCTGCACGCCCTCCACGGCGCTGCCCAGCGACAGGCTCGCGTTGATCTGCAACAGCCACGCACCAGCTCACTAAAGCCCAGGCCACACTTAAGCGCCCTACCCGACATGCTACCAAGGAAGTAAGCATTGTTACATGTATATTTAATATTTTACTTAAACAATAATATTGGACACTGTTAGCAGTATATTGGCTATGAAAATGAAGGGCTACCTCGTCGTGCAGGTAGAGCGCGGCGTCCAGCGTGGCGGAGACCTGCGCCATGATGGAGCAGCTCTGCAGCAGCAGCGCCACGTGCGGCACGAACGACAGCGCCAGCATCTGCAGCATGAAGAGGCGGCGGCCGCGCCTGCCCAAGCACACGCCGCCATGGCTTAGGGCAAGGCTTAGCCAGAGTAGTAAGAGAAAGCATTTAACGAAATGAAATAATCTATGACTTTACGAACCCTACGTGAGAATTATTCTACAGTAATTTGATATGGATTAAAGCACGCCGAACCCCTGTTTGTAAGTGCGTTGAAGGCCTAAGCCTGAGCGGTGGCCGCGTGTGAGTGGCGCCCCCGTCCGCCCGCGTAGGCCTTGGCGCCACCTGTCGGGGCAATTAGCGCTCCCGCAACGAGCGCCGCTTCCACGAACCCTGGCTGGGCCCATTCTGACTACTTTCAATATTGTATAAACGCCACGCCTTTAATCCCTTTTGGCATATCCGACAGTTTCGGTGGGTGCACCCTCGGATTTGAGGAAGTCTTTGATCATATTGTAAATTTGATAAAATACGTTTCAACACACAATTTATAAGTACATTTACATATTACTATACTGACTAACTACTCTCTACGGCAGGCTGATGTGATCAATATTGCCCGATAAAACGTCGCATATCGACTGATCCCGCAGCCCTCAGTCAAAGACATGCAGCTGCTATAGCGGAGGCATAGTCGCGGCAGTAGCTCTAGCGACGTGGCCTTCCTCCTGGGGCGGGCGCTATGAGAGGCGGGGCTTACACGGAGGAGGGGTTGATGTGCAGGCAGCCGACCTTCATGGAGACCAGCTGCGCGTCGTTGCGCGAGGACGCCGACGGGGTGTGGCAGGGCGGTGACGTGCCCACGTGCAGCTTGTTCGACAGCTTGCTGCGAACACACGAGCGCCATCGTTACTACATGCATTACATCAGAAGTAGTCGCTCAGGGCTGACATGTAACTGTGTAAGTGTAAGTTGCCGGCTCGCCCTCTAGAGGACTACAGACAAAGGACATACCAGGGAGTTAGAGAGCCCTGACTGCGAAACGTCACATTTAAAGCCCAACAGTATTCATAAAAATAGGCTTAATCTATTCTACTTATCAACTTTAAACTAATAAAGGAAAGCTAGCTCACACCCGCCAGTGATAATGAACCATGTATCTCTCCGAGGCGAGTGCAGCGGGTTCATTATGCTCTTATTATCTCTTTTTATCTTGATTCAGTAATCCAGTGTTCACATCATAACTTTCATATATCATGTGGAGTGTGGTTCAACTATGTTTAGTAAAATTCTGCGGTTAACTGAGTCCCGCTTCTATCCAAAGGGTTGTGAAATTTTCACTCTTTTAAAATGCCTATTCATTATTCATGCTAAAAAGTCACCTAGGAGATGTTATATCTCCGAGGTTCTGTCCCCCCTGAAACTGATAAATGGACGTAAAGTTATACGTACGTGAAACACATATGCATATATTAAATGGGTAACGATACTCGAATGATCTAGATTTAGTGTCCTATTTCAACCTATCGGAACTTACAAAAATGACCAATTTATTTCGCTGGAAATCGAACTGACTGCTGTGCAAAGCGGAATGATATGTGAGGGGACAGTGCTCACGCTGCGCCCTATAGCGCGAAACTAAATCGCTGCTATATTTCCATCAGTGCACGGCGCGTACTTTCACTGCCAACGTATTTCCTAAACTGCGGGGCTAGGGATAGTCGGCAAACGGTGTCGCCGCTTAAAAACACAGACTTCAGACTACATGTTACAAGGAATAAGTTGGTTTTAGTATGAACGTTTTGCCTAACCGTACCAGTTTTTTATTGCCAACATTTGTTTAGTTAAGGTCCTAATATTGTGATAGATTGAGATTGGTATTTGCTATAATTGACTTCGCTGAATGTCGCAAAGGGCGTTAAAAGGATACAGTGCTTTCTTCGGTTGTTTCAGGGAACGGGCTTACGAATGAGTGTGTTTGATTCATAGGCCTTATGGTTCTGTTTAATAAGTTAAATGTATTGTTTGAAAACTGTCTCTGAACCTGA
Organism: Leucoptera coffeella; assembly: GCA_030578115.1. NCBI lineage: Eukaryota > Metazoa > Arthropoda > Insecta > Lepidoptera > Lyonetiidae > Leucoptera > Leucoptera coffeella. The sequence continues at coordinate 27,007 of JAMBLF010001006.1, forward strand.
ATAAATGTTTTCTTTATATCAACAAAGCACTACACGTGCCCATAGGTTTTTCAGAACCCGTTGTTTCGTTCACACAGCTGCTGAACTTGGATGTTCATGAAAAATTTATTAAAAGAGAATTAAATGAAATCATGCTGCAGCGTGTGTTCACAGTTCACCCATTCGTGTTTATTTGCGATCGAATATCATTTGGACGACGCTTTTCGTAGCTTACAAAGCGAGCCATTTGTTATTCGTAGTCGACCATATCTGATTTCTGTTAGCCACGTGCTAAACGTTTCAACGGCTGGCCTCTAGCTACTTTCCCAAGAATAAGTTGAATCTGTGCTAATTAGAAGAATAGGCAAGCGCATATAGCTTCTCTTAAATACATGCTCAGCCATGTTATCACGTTCAACAGCGTCACCAGGACGAGCCCCTCCGTCACACTTTGTTCACGTTAAGCCACACGAAAATGTTAACTTTCGGATTATCACGGCTTCACTACGACATGCCGAACAGAAGGACAAACAGCGTCTAATTGCGCACGGGGTGAAGGTATTATCTCCCCCGAAATAGATTTGTATGGAATATGTTTGTTTACTTGGCGAGAGCTCTCCATCATTATTGTTATCGAAATATCCCGCGAAGTCCCCAGCGCACGAAGGCCCCGCGTTCCCCTGCGAGGCAGCGGCCGCCCGGCTCTCGCACGCTGGCCGATCAGTCGATAGCGGCTCCTCTGTAATAAGACTACGCCACTGAAGAGTGCTTTATTGTTTACTACTTCAAATATATCTTCGTGAGAAGCTCTTTAAAACAAATGAACTTCCTTAAGCTAGCCTTTGAATTCGGCCCTAATCAGACTTTTACTGTTCTGAAAGCCTGTTGTACATTGATTTACAGCAATCTATTGCTTACAATAGGTCGAAGATTGCAAAGATGACAAAAGCACCCTTAGTTACTTCTCACAACGTTCGAAGTGAAACGGCGAGAGTGGCAGAAAACTCCCAGAGACAATAAGAACTTTGGCAACAACAAAGGCGTCCTACGTCACCGTGATATATCGAACAGAAGTGAAGTGAGTTTTCTCGGTTTATGACATCACGCCACTATGGTTTACCGATAGGCATCAATTACGATCAAAACTTATACTTTTACGATCATAGCCCCAACATTAATGGACGGGCCCTAAAAGTTCCGGAAATCTTTGCGAAACGTAACTTGGAATTTAACTCCAACAACTAAAAACGAAGGAGGGGAAAAGCCGAGGACTACCTTGAGTGATGGCTGTGACACATTTGTCGTTGGTTCTGGAGAAAGATAACAGTCTAGGAAGACACACATTTCTATCGGTAATCACAAACTGAAGCATCGCCTGTCCCCATACTGCACACGTTTTCCAATTGAAATCCGATGATAATGAACTTAATCCTCACATTTAGCTATTTAGCCCATAGCAACGCAACGTCATCTGCGTAGTGACTATGTTGTTTTCGAATTGTGTAGGTGGGGTGTAAAGAAAATACTTAAAAACTTCTCAGGAAGCACTCCCAGTGGGGATGGGCCCTTACGATCGAACGATTGGCACCTCTTGTCATTTGTCCGCGATCTCTCCTTTTCCATGGAAGGGGCCGAGTCCACCCTGGCGATCCCCCGCGCCATGGCTTCCGACCACTATTTTACTTACTACTTGTACGTTTGGAATAAAATATTCTCAATAATTGCTTCCACAATGTTCTATGTGCTGGACATAAATACATAATCATTCAACGTAATTTTAATGTTTTTAACCAAATATATATATTATATAAGTAATATTTGCAAAATGGAGATCTAAACATAAGCCAAGGGCCTAGTCCACTAGTGTGCTTTAGCAAAATCAAAGATTAGTTGTTACTCAAGAATGCTCAATCAATCAGCCTATGTCAGTCCACTGCTGGACGTAGGCCTCCCCAAGAGTACGCCACAAAACACGATTACTCGTGACCCTCAGCCAACCAACCACTACCAGCGATCTTTTTCAGGTCACTATTGAACTAATTATTTTTACTGATCCTTACGAAGCCTTCCCTCACCAAAACGAAAAGTCAGAAAACTTAATCACCTTGTACATGGTGGAGCAGGCTTTGAACCAGCGATTCGGAGTGACTGAACTCCACTGAACATTAATATCATGGCTCTAAACAATGGAATAGGCTATTAGTCGCCCATAATCTCGGCCATTCGCAATGCATACTAGACCAAGAGTCGTCTTCAACTGCTCTCTCTCTCTCTTAAGAGAAGTGGTGGTGGAGGCGTAGGAGAGCCCCTAATCGTGAAATCAATAGACAGAGATCATCCAATAAAACAATAAGTGTGCTTGCGAAATAAGTCTCAATTGATCATGAATACTCGGCGCGCTGTACGGGTGAGCTCTTCATATTGAATGTACACGTTCGCCGCGCGGACACGTTGGATTGTGGAGATCCGCATCCAAACATTGCATTGGTGCGAAGATGATTTCACTAATGAGCTGAATTAAGTGGTCACGATAATTAGGATTAGACATTCATGAACACGTTCGAGTATTGGGCATTGCAATTTGGTTCATATTACGTAAATCATGCATTTGTAAAAATATAAGCAACTAAAAATAAATGTAATACACAACATGCCCATTTTTCTATATACAGAAATATCGCTGATCCTGGGAAACCCGTACCGGTTCATGGATATAATCATGCATATCTGCGCCCACACTACACGCGCGTTGCGTTCGCCTGCACGCAAAATGCTTTTCATCTGTTTGCCGTGTCCCAAGCCTACTTGTTTCGACTGCAATAAAACAGTGTTACGATGCGATTGATGGCGCTAAGTACGTCCCGTGGGGTGATCGCGGGGCCAGCCCCACTGCGCGCTTTGACAAACAGCCCGCGATCGTTTATATCCATCGGGGCTGATTTATTTTCGTTCATTAGCACTCGCAGATTAGCTCCAACTCAATGTTGTTTACCTAATGCTGAATTATTCTAACAAAACGTGTGATGCTTATATTTTGGACTATGTATTAAATAAAAGTGAACTCCCTTAAGAATGTTATCTTTATTTATATTTTTACAACGTGTATAGAACATGCATGGCATGTCATAAAATCATATTAACTTTATAAACATATAAGTGCAGGATTGATAAAGCATTTTGAGTTTCATCAGCATTGCACCCTTCACGACAGTATCACTCGAACGGGGTGCACAATGCGTCCACGTAAGGCGCATCCGAATGAAATCTCCTCGCGGAGGGTGGTCCGGGCCCTCCTCACATTGAGTCGCGGCGTTAGCAAAAGGGAGTTGCATTTTTGCGTTTCCGGTAAAGACGGAAATAAACTCTGTTCACTTCATTGCGGCACAAATCGAATTTCCTCCCGATATTTCACCTGCATCGCCGCATTCCACGCCACGTGCTGAAAAAGTCGCCCCTTCGGATTAGGCACTCTTAGCTGTTCATGAATATCCGCATTGCCGTCCGAGTAAACGAACCACTCGTTTGCTTTGTTCATCCTAACGGTTAGTTCGGTTCGCTCTATCGTTCGCGATGGATTCGCAGCCTCAGTCGAGCCTTGCTCCTGGCCTCCTCAGCGACATGTCCAAATGCACTGCTCACTCCATCTTATCCTATGAGGAGCTTCCGGCCTTTCATCATTAATGAGACCTCCATTTTATTAACATAATAAATACTCGTATATACATAATATTATCATCCGTTAATCCTTTTTGGGTTGGACAGAACCTCGGGAACACTAACCATCTCATGGGCCACTTATTGGCATGAATATTGGGATATAAAAGTCACCAAATCACTTGACAGGTTACTAGCTTATTACCCAATAGATTATATTTTCGCACAATAGTTTTTGAAAAGAATGCTAACGATTGAAGCTAGATATGATTATATCTGGGTTTCTCTACGACATGACTGGCGCGATATAAACCAAAGTGTGTCTACAGAAATGTTACTAAAAAACTTCTACCGCATTAATTCTGCTTTCATGACTCTTCTGCTAAGCCCAGCACTCACTACCATACATAAGTGTTAGGACCAGAATGGGTTAATTTATTGAATATAAGGTTAACTTTTTATAAATATCAGTGACGAGACCATTAGAGTATCATAATTTACAAAATAACATTCTGTTGTCTTACGGTACGAGCAGGTCAAGTATCTGTTGTTCTGAAATAGATTTTATAAAGAGAGAAGTAAAGAAGATAATTAAGATTCGCGAAGCAGACGCATTTGGGCAACGCGCATACGCGTATACCATACCACGAGCCGCGGCCAACTTAATTAAAGTGGCCGACTGTAGACGACACACGATATGCATCTGAAGAGTTCATTCAATCCGATCGGATCAACGGCTGAATACCCGGAGCCCCGAGCAGACTCACTGCCGGGCCACGGAGCTCTTCAAGGGATATCACTGACAGGCCGTCGCGAGCGCCTTACCCTTTCACGCGAATAGCCATTACGAAAGCGTCGTTCAACCACACTCATCAAACTTCTTAAATCTACTAACTAACTATCTTAAATGCGCTAGCATCCAACCACATAACGATTGAAGGCATCCAAGTATGCTCTTTGCAACTAGTTACTGTTGCAGACGGCAGCCTTCATTATATCTCATCACTCAAGTACACTTTTTCCTCTGTTATTGTTCTATCCTCCAATGTCAATTGACTATCACTGAAAAAATGTCACAGAACACAGAATCGTCACAGGTTCAGGCTATAAAGCAACCAACTGGCACTATGAAGAGCCTCTTTGAGTCTACTGCTTACGCCATTCTGCGGCCAACCTATGAATTATACCTCGAATGATTCATTCATGCGTAACAGCACGTATTTCATTTTCACAGTTGGCAATTCGGAATGAGTGAATACGCGTGCACTGGCTCCTACGAAATGTCCCTCTCGGCCACAGCCCTCAGGCGAGTGCCTCCTCCGCCATCCATCTGACGGCATCACCTGGCGCACGCTGTGACAGAGCATCTGCTTCACGCTCATGTTCCAGAATATCTCAGAAAATTAATAGATTAAACTGTTCAATATTATCTTAATAAACTTTAGGGAACTGTAATTTTGGCCTAAAACAATAAACTCAATTCTGACTAAAACTATTCAAAATCATTGAACCGTAATACTTTCCCAAAGTAGCTGCTATTATAGGTACGGTAACTACGCAACCAAGTGAAATATTAATAATTAACGAGTAGTTAGAAAACCTGCTTTGTTGGTCTAAATTAGCTTTTCAATGAAAAAGACAATAGATTCGCAAAATGAACAGCTTTTGTTAAAAACTCAATGGAAATGAGCATCCTTGGATTATAAAGCTGCTGGCAGTTGGAAGCCCTTCGCTCAAGCTCTCTGCGAGCAGGCCCCGAGTCCACTGTGATTCTTGCAAAACATCAATTCAATAGAACTCCAGTAACAGGGTGACGGTCTCAATTTTCAGCATTCACGACAAATGGCCAATTTGGCAATTTTGCTAAACCACTACTAACTTCACACTATTACTGAAATGGTATTGATCTAGGATTGCGCTTAAACGCATTAGTGGACTTGGGCTGCAGGAGTAATGGAATTGTGCCTGTCTCCGGCGGCGTCGCAGCGCTGACAGTGACGCCTGGCAGCCTTTTCACCCAGCCTGCGCTCTGCGACCACTCGCCCTTCGAGGGTGCTCAGCGGCTAGCGATCCACGTTTCTTCAGTCTGGGCTTGTTTGTTCATGTTAAATCCCATGTCATTGGAAACCCAGACTGATTGAGCACTCTATGTCACTTATAAATTTCTGAAATGTATAAAGTAATTAAGACGTAAATCGATTTCTAACTAGCTGCCGTTCTTATCTGTGTGCTATCGTACATGGCACGCGACTACGCTATTGAAGAAAATTATTTTTGGACTGAAAAAATGCCGTTTAAATAACTTTAGTTTAATTGTTACCACGTTATAATGATGAGCCACCCGCTCAGCCGTTTGGGCCTGTCTCTGCATCAAAGTGTTTCAAACCACGGAGCATGCACCAATGGAAATGGAGTTTTACGTTTTCTATGTACCTTTTCGCGTTACAAATACTTATGAAAAATACGCTGAATACTACGGTAAGGGAAAACATCGTGAGGACACCTACCAGTTCCGCGAACAGGTAATACCTAATGGCGACGTGTTACCTGTCACATTGAGAACTGATTATCTGCTCAACACGTGGGTTCTCGAGGTTGCCATAGAATGACTGCCTCTGCAATTGCGGAGACGGACACCTGAACTTCTAACCACCTTGCAAGGGATAATGGTAGTGAAAGCGTTGTTTTGTTTGTTGTTTGCAGTATTAATGTACGTTCAGATTTATATTACATAGGCGCATGTCAGGTCCATGTCCCTACAAAGATATCCAGATAACACGGTTTTCAAACTCACGTAAAGGCACTCGAGATCCCCTCCGCATACACATTGAACAATAGAGTACTATTATTAAAATAAAGTTAGTGTTTACTTGGAAGCAATAACGTCTTTATGGAATGCCAGGCTTACTTTATAACTTAACATACATATAATATCGCTCGGACAATGGACTCGCAAAGTGACTTGAGCCATGCGCCGCGCTTCCACCTGGGGTGGGCACAGCGCTGGCCCCCGCTCCACCAAAGGCTACTACATGTAGCCCAGACAAATTAGATGAGCCACAAGAGCGATTGATCCCTTCATGTTATCGTGACATGATATAATTAATACATATGTATCATGTTAAAGATAAGATAAATATACTACGCCATTAATCTGATAATGATTCGTGCCCGTGGCCTCTTCGTACTGAAACAGGTGAATGAAACACCAAATCGTGTTACTCGTGTTTCACCTAAGTTACGAGTCTTTCGTGTCGCTACGGCATCTGTGCAAACACGTGCTCCAAATACGCTCACTTAATTGGATACTTTATTATATTAATTGGATATTATTCTCATTAACTTTATATTCGTTAAATTACTAAAAATATTATATTAAGTCTTATGAAAACCGGGATTATTAAAAATTACTTACATTTTTTCCATCATTGTTGATTACTAACGATGAATGCTATTTGTAGCACACTGCATGTAAACGTCCAGCTCTATACAAATCACATTATTATTTATAGTAAATTAGTTCGATATTTCTTTGAAATGTCAATACTTTCGGAAGCACTGCGAATTTCGAAAAACACGCGAGCGCCTGGCAGCGCTATCTGAGCAATACTGACGCAAGCAAAACGTGCTCCGCCGAATTGAAAGGCGCCTCTAGCCCTGGTCGGGCTGAGCCCTTGTGTGTAAACAGTTGCTCCGCTTTGGAAGTTAGTAGCCTATCTTTGCAAGGATTAACCGAATAACACTGGTTATTTAGCATCGAGAACAATAGAGAAGTGTCAACATTTGGACACATTGTTGTATTTGTTGAACGATCCCCGGTGCCGGTGACTTCATTATGAGTGAATATCAATAATGCACGCAGTCACTGGCCGCTGCGAGACAGACGAATGAAAGTGAATACGAAATGCGTCTCACTCGTTTGCCAATTTAGCATTCCTAGTGCATTAAGGAGCGCTTATTCTACGCGCACCTATTTAGATTACTAAAGGGATATATTTTGCGAATGTACATGAGTTCCTTTTATGCTAGAAGTACATTTTCATTGGGAATGTTCCCAAACTTCTGTCCCTCCCTGTGGGAGTTATATTTGCGATCTGAATTGTATTGAACTACTGTAGAGGCATGTGTTGCGCATGCCGGCTGAGCACTCCTGCCTACTTTAGTGGTCATCCGCCGAGGGCTTTTGGGCGAAGCTGCTCACCTGAAGGAATACAGCGCCCGGCCATAGGGCTGCCAATGGTGCGCTCCAGGTGTAAGGGGGCTTCAGGTCAACGGCTATCTGTTTGCTAGGCAATGGGAAGAAGCGTCGAGGCTCAGCTCGTTGACTCTTGATAACCATCGCTGCTTCTTCGCACCCTGGTTGAAGATACGACTAAGGATCGTTCAAGTTTACTTTATTCATTTTAACCGTGCTAGTTGAGGCGAAAAAAGAACGCTAGAAGGGGTGAAGCCAATCTATTTTGAGATGAGCTAGCAACCTGCCACCAACTTATACATTTTATTAGAGGTTCTGTCTAAACTGAAAGGGATCAAAAGACGTGAACTTTGAAAATTTGCACGACGTCTGCTTCTAAGAGGAGCACAGACCGGGTCAGTTGTGAGTTACGACGAATCTCATTTGCGGCGCCCAACAGATGGCACTAGGCTAGTAGTTGTCTTTTGGAAATGCGCCCCGCGGCGGAGTGCGATATGGGAAGTTGGAACCCATCGCTCCCCGGCCACACCTGGCGGCACAGGCGGATCAGACGACACGTTTGGCACATATCTGCAAGCAAGACTGAACAAAACAAGAGTCCGCTTTGTTACGTTTAAATAATATAAAAAATACATTAATAGCAGTTAATACATCACGTATATATTTTTTTTTTTTCATTTATTTAGGATACAAAGAGTTACATAAAAGAAATTAAACTAAACATAATATTAATTCTAATTTAAACCTAAAGTGTCCATAAAAATAACAAAACTACTTTGCTACTAACACAATAATAAATAACAGTATACAAAACATAAGTACACAATCTTATAATATTACACCTAATTTTTCCTTAACTTTTCTCTTAAACACAGAGAGCGAAACGTCCCATACGTCGATATCTACCATATATTATTAACCTAATTTTGACTACCGGCTGTTCTTCTCGATCACGATACAGACAACGTTTCCACTGGCACATACAATATTGGTAAGAATCGAATTATAAACTTTTGCGACTCTTTTATTTAAGCTACTGAATTAAAATGCTTTAACTGTATATTTGACTACTAGCGCAGCTCATGATATTACAAGGGCTTCAATAAGCCTCTATTGTAAACCGTCACACAGTTTTCGTTATCATGGTCATAATATGAGGTGCCATAAAATGTATTTGTTTGTTCATGATTAATACGTCAGTATGGATTACAGGCGAGTGGCTCGCTCGGAGTGCCGCTCATTATCTCGGATGGGCGATGGGCGCCCGGTAACAGGAGCCATGCCCTCCCCAGTCACAATTAGCGATCGCTTCAGCTCCAAACTTTCCTAAGACTAATTCGCTAATGACTTTCCTTGTTTCTTACAATATCGGCAGACGGATTTCTAGGGAAACAGGTAAATAATACAGGATGTCATTGTTATGTCAATTTTCCTCTAATTACACCCAGTTGCGTGTTATCTGTCTTCGACGGTAGTCTCGTGTCAACAGTCGGCCGAGCGCCCTCCCGCGTGGCTCATCGGCGTCATTCGTCCTCCGAAGAGCGCTCCGCCTAAGCACTATTGATATTTCACATAATGACGTATCTAGCGACTTTCCGAAAATTCCATGCCTATTCCACCTTTGTTTTGATGCAAGTGTATAGGTAGTGCCATATCTCTTTACTTGAAGTAAGTTCATTGTAATTGTGATGAATCAGTGCATCGGCAATGGCACAAACATCGCCAACATGCCTTTCGCTTGAAATGCTCGAAGGCAGTGCTACCCTTTGCCAATGCTCCCTTGGGCTCTAGATGCCATAGTGCAAGGGGTGACAATGTCAGAGCCCGGAAATTAGCTCATTATTCCAGTCTCTACATTGACTTTAATTAACGATATAGTGTGTAATGGTAAAGTAGTAGTTTCAGTGTCGAAACATATTTGCCATCTAGGATTTTATTGACTTTTTCTTAGAAACAAACAAGCTGTTCTAATATGGTATTAGAAAATGTTATTATAGAGTCAAATATTACACATACAAACATATACATTCACGACCTCTTATCCATTTCGAATAGACAGAACCTCGGAGATATAATAATTATATCCTAGTTCAAATTTAGCATGAATATTGGGCTTGCGATGTCATCGTGGAACATTGGTGACAGGTCACTAGTTCAGTTTAGTACAGGTCAGGCAGCTAGTAAGCATTCTTTCCACGTCCCAGATAGCACGGGACTGAAACATTATATTGAGTGATATAAGGATCCAATACAGAATATTATATAAATATAATATTCAATGAGTGAGATAAGAAATCAGTCCTACTTTAAATTGTCAGGTTAGGTTAGATAGTGTAAAAGGTTATTGGACAATTAAAATTCAGTTTAACTATCTACTAAGAGAAATACCTTTTAACATGAATAAGCAATTTATTGTTACAAAAATTAATTAATCGAAATTTAATAAAGCTAACATACAGCCGGTTTCTCGTACGCCAATCAAATCTGACCAGAGATTAACTAATAGTTAACAAGAGAATGATTACTCGCGGGTTGCTGGAAACAAAATCAACGGCTTGTCAAATCAACGCATTGTCAAAGTCTGATCAAAATCATTTTTGTATCGAAATTGGGTTTCTCAAAACTATAACAGACTGTCAACCATTTGTTGACAAGCCGTTGACTAGCCAAAAATAATCATAGATTTTCGCCTTGTTATTCCTCGTTTTATTCGGATTTTGAGTAGTTTTATTGCAAAATGACTCAGAACTACTCTTTTCTTCTGATTTCCAGTCTGGTCGATGGTTATATATGTATTTATCTATGTATAATATATATATTTCTTAAATATACGTTGACTAGTACCCTTAACACAAGTCCTAAATGTACTTACCAAGGGGCTAGTTCAATTGGTGTAATAGTGTCCTACTATATATTATTATATCCCGTGTTAATCGGGGATGAAAAATGCTAACTAGCTGCCGTTCTTCCCGGCATGTCGTAGGAGGCGACTAAGGGACTTGGGGCAATGGAATCTATTGGACGATGGGCTAGTAACCTGTCATCACTGTTCCATATAACATGACAACACCAATATTCTTATTGGACCTATAAAGTAATATCGTATCTTCAGTGGTCTGCCCACCCCGAAAGGGATTAAAGGACGTGAATGTATACGTATGTATATTATCTATTTGACGACCTCCGTTGCGCGATCGGTAAGACACCTGAACGCTAATCGTGAGGTTCCCCGGGTTCGATTCCCGGTGGAGGCAGAGTTCAGAACTACGCTTTTCTACTGCTTTCCAGTCTGGTTGTTGATTATATATGCTATATATATATATATATATATATATATATATATATATATATATATATATAAATGTATACATATTATATACATATATATACATATATATATAATATGTATACATTTCTGAAATATACTTACCAAGGGGCTAGTTCAATTGGTGTAATATTGTCCAAATATTGTTATTATTATGTGCAAATGCAATCCCCGACTTGCATCTGTCTAAGTTTATAATAATAAATAGACATGACTAATTTTTTTCGTAAATAGCATAACCTACAAAAAGTACAAACGAAAAGAGACCGTATGGCAGACTTTGACGTTTTAATGACAGCTCAAAAATCACATCGCAAATCAAACTAGAGATCCCGCCATATAAATTGGCAGTTAGGGGCGTCGCCACAGTCGCGTAATTCAGTGTTACCAGTAAACACGCCAAAACTAGCACTCATTGTGCCATACGGCTTACAAAGAGTGGGCAAAAAACACAACGCTGGTAATACTAAATTTACCTTTCATACAAAACAACACACAATGGCGGAAACGTCAAATTTAGTTACAAGTTTGGCTACTGCCAATTTATGTGGCGGGATCTCTAATTTATGTGTTTTTAAAATCTTATAATAAACCATACATCCTTAAGATTTTAGACATTTTATTCATCTATTTATGAATAGATAAATGGATGGTACAAACCATTATTTACACATTTTAGATTTCTTTTACAATCACTTCATCTGAGTAGCTATAATTCCATATAATAAATATAATTTCAGCTTTCATTGACTATAAACATATTTTACTTATCACTTGGATAAAAAGTTATCTCTAATAAGTAACTAAGGATAAGTTGTTGGATCTGTGTTGCTGCTTAGTGAATAAAATGAGGAATTGTGAATGAAAACATGGGGCGAAAATGTTCGAGAAATTAATGAACTTATGTATGAATGAATGTTAAACAACCACTAATCTTATAAAAAAAATAGTGTACAATTCGCAGTGTTTTTTGGGTTTATATAAATAAATTTAAAATCATAATCGTGTGTGTGTATGTTAAAAAAATTACTATTTTTGAGACATGTCAGATGTACAAAGTAGAGTACCCGCCACATAAGGTGGCAGTTGGAGGCGTCGCCACAGTCGCGTAATTTAGTGTTACCAGTAAACACGCCAAAACTAGCACTCACTGTGCCATACGGCTCGATACATTATAGGTTTCATTCGTAACGGTCTTTGGTTGCAGAGCTATAAACTCAAATAAAACAAATTAATATATCAAAGTCAAAATATGTTTATTAAACTATTTCAAACATGATTAATAATTAACGGGACTTATCCTTCTTATTACCTATTACATATATTATGTGTTCCTTCACTCTGTCCGCAATAGACCGTTTAGTCTGTCCGACGTAGTATTTCCCACAGCTGCAATCAATCTTATACACACCCTTATATCTTATATCATGAGTATAAATCGCGAATCTCTTAAAACTATTATTTCAAACATGGCACTGAGCATTGTCTTTACATATTTTTTACCGAGGTTAGATCAGCGGAGACCCTAGCTTGGAGAAGAACTAACAAGAAACTCCGGAAATCAATTTATTATAATCACCCTTAACAAACATAAAAATTACAAAGAGTGGGCAAAAAACACAACGCTGGCAATACTAAATTTACCTTTCATACAAAATAACACGCAATGGCGGAAACGTCAAATTTAGTTCCAAGTTTGGCTACTGCCAATTTATCTGGCGGGATCTCTAGGAAACACTTAGAGTACCCGCCACATAAGGTGGCAGTTGGAGGCGTCGCCACAGTCGCGTAATCCAGTGTTGCCAGTAAACACGCCAAAACTAGCACTCACTGTGCCATACGGCTCGATACATTATATTGAGGTTTCATTTGTAACGATCTTTGGTTGCAGAGCTATAAACTCAAATAAAACAAATTAATATACCAAAGTCAAAAGTCAAAATATTTTTATTCAAAATAGGCCCTATCATAAGCTCTCTTTGAAAGTTATTTTATGATCTAAGTACAAATTTAAAAAACTATATATTGACAAAAGGAATATATATGAGTGAAGTGGAAGGGCGGTTACGTAGGGGCCGGCCTAATAAGACATATATGTAACAGTCAGATAGACGCTATATTGAAAAAGGTGACGTTAGGAGTACCTATAACCGCCGAGAGTGTATTAGAGAATGTATGAATGTCAATGAAGCGAAAGTGGTCTGTCAGGATCGGGACAAATGGGGATCCGTGATCTCTGCCTACCCCTCTACAGGGAATCAGGCGTGATGTGTATGTATGTATGTAAAAAAACTATTTCAAACATGGCACTGAGCATTGTCTTTACATATTTTTACCGAGGTTAGTTCACCAACCATTTCGGCTGCTCAAGATGCCACGTCATGAAGACCACGACCGCTCTGATAAGAGCGTAACGATTGAGAAGAAGAAGTTCAGCGGAGACCCTTGGAGAAAAACTAACAAGAAACTCCAGAAATCAATTTATTATAATCACCCTTAACAAACATAAAAATTACAAAGAGTGGGCAAAAAACACAACGCTGGTAATACTAAATTTACCTTTCATACAAAATAACACGCAATGGCGGAAACGTCAAATTTAGTTCCAAGTTTGGCTACTGCCACCGTATGTGGCGGGTACTCTACAATCACGTAACAAAGCGTCCAAAATGCTTCGAGAAACCCGTGAATTGTCAACAATCTGTTGACAACTGACAATTTGTCAGCTAACAAATGATTTGATTGGGGTACGAGAAACCGGCTGTTAGAGTCTTTAACTTTAGCACCGCACATTAAATGAGAGAGCTACCTCTGGGATTCTTCCGCGTGGCTCGTCATCACAAGGGCTGGACTTCGCTCTGGCCTTATACTGCCCGACTTCGCTCTCCGTCACCTCTAGTGCCCCATTGACCGGACAGATCAGGCGATTCGTGGGATGGTATCCGATCTTGGATTCCCTTCAGTTTCCTTGGCAGTTGTTCCGTTTTATGCGGGGAGATACAACACAGAATTAGATTAAAAGAAACCTAAAATATTCGCCGCCCAATGCGGACCACTCGAACAATTGGGTAGATCCCAAGGAAGAGATCGCGTTTTCTCTCATTTTACCCTCATGTAGCTTTTTCAAAAATCTCAAATTCAATAATATTATTATTATTGTTTATATTTTGACAAAGGAGTGAAAGATCGATAATGAGGTCGAACCAATCCTCCATGGCTTCATGGTAGCAAAATAACATTACAATAGAAGATGGCGAATGTTGCTTAGTACATATACGCGAAAGAAACTGACTTATACAAATGACAACTAGATCTAGTGAATGTAATAGATAATTTAACAATACGCATATAAGAATATAATAGCTATGTAAAAAAAAGCGATTAAAATAGTTTTATTATTCAAAACATAAAAAAGGCCCTATGTTATGTCTTGTAGGCAGCCAGCCCATGCTGCGTTAGATGTGTGCACCTGTTTACGCATGTGACACAAATGAGGTTTACTTGTCTTTGTCTTTTCTTGAAGTGCAATTATGATTAAAACATTGATGGCAGCGGTGCGCCGAGCAGTGATTAGAAAAAGCGGCGGCGTCGCAGCGCGCGCTCAGTGTTGGCAAAGGCGTCGCGCACTACTCACCATGAAGAGGTGTCTCGTGGTGCTGGCGCTGCTGGGCTTGGCGTCTGCGCAGGAGGGGCCCTCGGCCAGGGTGGCGCAGGGGCTGCTGCGCGGCTCCTGGCAGCGCTCCACCAACAACAGGAGCTACGCCTCCTTCCGCGGGGTGCCCTACGCGAAGCCGCCCCTCGGCAAGTACCGGTTCAGGGTGAGTGCTCCAGCTGAAACGCATCCCTTTTTGGCACCCAATACAATAAACAAGTTAATATATTTCCTAATACGCACGAAATCTTACAAAAAATGCATTATCAATTATTAACACCATACAAGGTTAATTGTAGACACGTAAATCATAGACACACTGATAAATGTAATTACTATTTAAAAAATACGAACGAACGTACTAAGCTTCTTATTTATAACTAAAATGAATAATAATTGTGTAATTAAATAAATGAGGCAAGCGAGTGGCCAGGACGCTGCCACTGGAGGCCCCGCCCTCGGCCTCCGCACCCTGCTTCAGCCCAGTCGCTGAATAAGGCCGCTGTGTCTCGAGATATATTTATTACAGTGATATTCATTTCGACATGATCTATGGTTTGTCAACAAGTCAGCAGCTTCGTGAACTGTGGAAATTCATATGTTTATTTACGTTCGGATGTCAAGTCAATTTTGATGCCAAACTAGCTAAATATGTTCGCTTTGCTTTTTATTTTCGCTTTTATCTATCTAGTGAATCGCGGCGTTCCAGTGACTTTTACCTAACATGCTTTTCGGAGCTGGGCATTCAAGTCTCTGACTACCCATATTGACCGCCACAATAAAAATAGGGAGTGTGTAAACAAGTCGTGAAGCGTATGTTTTATGTTTATGAATAAAGTTAGTACATTTGTATTATTTATCTCGTTCCCTATGTTTACGTTTAACTAACTCTTAATAAGTAGTAACTCTTCTTTACTAAGAAAATTTAAAAGTTTATCGTAATAAAAGCTGAGGAATAGCTCACTTTGGCCACGACTTTCTGGCATTTATAAACTCTTATCAGAGATAATATTGGTCCTATTCACCGCTTGCCTGGAAGCCCATTTGGCCGCCGCCGATTCAATCAATGTAGCTGCGGAGTGGGTTCACCTGTGGAGCGGCGGCATAGGCACCCCTCCAGCGCCTGAGGCGGTTGGCTGAGCCCTCTGGGAAATCCGCACTCCGCTTGCTCTCAACTCCCTCACGATGATTAATGTGCCTCATTGTGAGTAAACATCGCTGTTACTGGTTCCCTGAAGCCTTCCCTTTCCGCGCGCACACATTGCGCGGCTCCTTTTATTCCGATCGCTCTCAAACATGTGTTTTGATTTCTTCTGCTTAATGTGATTCCTACTAGCACTAGTCCCTGAGCACGGCATGCCCTGTGCAAGGTAGCAACAAGCATTTGTGTTTACAGACTAGTATACAACGAAGGATTTCTACATGGAAATGCACGCAAAGATATATTTTCACATGGGATGTAATAGAGTTTTGAAGTGCAAATAAATATAATTTATTTTAAGTATTAACGTTCTCTAGTATATGAAGCGTGGCTGGAAACCCGGATGTAAATGGTGGTCTTTTAAATGTATGCCCTCCGTCGCTCTGGCGCTCCCAGAGGCCTTAGCTCTGGCTGAGGGCCCTGAGGGCGACAGGGCCTGTATTCCGCCGCAGCTCACTTGGCCCTTGGCTGTTCGAAGACCCTGTGCACAGATATGACTAATCCAATAAGTGAATTTGAGCAATTGTGTACGAAGGCGGGCGCACAATGTTTGCATGCAAAGTACACTACAGAGCAAATTCACAGCAGATTGATGCAATTAACTGTACAATTAGAAATGAAACTGTTGTATATCTAATATTATGTAATAAATTCATATATTATATATTTTTCGTGCTAGATGAGACGTAAAAAATAAAAGGTTGGCATTCTTCCCAGCATGTCGTAGGAGACGACTAAGGGACCAGGGCTAAATAGAAAGCAAAGGGATTTAGGTTCGTAAATGTGTACGCATATGTGATGCGGGCCCACCTGCAGTAGCGTGTTGCGACTGCTGTGGGCGAGGCGTGCGCCAGGGCCTCGTGTCTCACGGCGTGCATGGCGTTGGTGCTGCAGGAGCCGCAGCCGCTGGACGCGTGGCGTGGCGAGTGGGACGCCTCCAGCTACCTGCAGCCGTGCCTGCAGTACGAATCCGTCGAGGGACACATCGTTGGTAAGTCTCGCCTTCTGTGCTTCTGCTCCCCCAGGGTTGTCAGACGCTGGGTTTTGCATGCATAAGACCTTTCACATTTTTATCAAGCGTTCATTATAATTAAGCTATCATAACCAGCCTTACGCTAGAAGGACAGTTTAATGTCGTAATTTAATTTGTACTAAACTCAACTTGTATGATGACATCACTTACACGTGTTAACATCTCTACGATGTCAAAGGAATACGACAGGAGATACTCTGGCAAAGGCGTCTACTCCCCTGCTATCTGTGCGGTGGAAAGTTTTAAGCCATTACGGTATCACAATAAAAACTCGTTACAAAGTCTTTCCTTTGCTCGCTTCCATAAGCGTCGGATATAATTATTCAAAGGCTTCTGAGCCTGCGAACGTTCAACAAAGATATGAGCAGTGCTTACAGAAGGTCTTGATTTATAATCAACCATAAGATTCAATCGCTCTTGTCCAGAAAAACTAAGATGACTGAAAACATCTTTTAACCCATATGAAAGTTTTTACAAAGAGATAGCTGCTTAGAAGCGCAACGCTGACCCCTGTCGGTGGCCGCAGGGAGCGAGGACTGCCTGTTCCTGAACGTGCACACGCCGCGGCTGCAGGAGGGCGCGGCGCTGCCCGTGCTGGTGTTCATCCACGGCGGCGCCTTCCTCTTCGGCACGGGCGCCGTCTACGACCCGCGCCACCTCATGGACCGCGACCTGGTGGTGGTGACGCTCAACTACCGGCTGGGGCCGCTCGGTACGTACGCTGCACCTCTCGCCCACCCACACGCACACGCCACAGAGAAACACTTCGCCCCAGTAGTCTGCGTAGGGCTGGTACTAGCGCTCGATCTCATCCCTTGTGACAACTTGACTTGAGTTCCACCCGAATCGATTGCTCTGACTCTGAGTTGTCCGCTCCGTTGCCACGTGGGCCGCTTGTGTTCGCAGCAGCGGCGCGTGGGAGCAGCCCATTGTGTTCGCCTATTGCCGGGCGTATTTCGGCGGGGGCTCGTTATCCTTGCCCAAAGAGGTTTCGGGGGATTAAGGGCTCACGGAGCTGGTCCTAAGCCTTTTTGACGATTCAAACAGATTTAATTGCCGCACTCATGAAAGTGGATACATAACGATGTATGTGGAATTTCGCTCTGCTTTGACATAAATAATACTCAACTGTTAATCCCCAATGGAATGATCGTTTCGTTTTATCTAAAACTCGCTACATGAAAATACTGGGAGGTATAAATTGCGATCAAGAATGTTTCCGCATCAATCACTAACGAGTAGGTTATCAATGTCTGAATTAAAATTCTCATTAGTTATCAATTGCCGATGAGTTGAGCGTAGAGCGATATAAATATTATTTAATAGCTTCGTATTATTTACAGCTTTGTCGATTACGTTAAGATATCGTTATTGTTGTCAATTGGCCTTTGACTGTTCCTTGAAAGTATTATCACGAAAATGTGTTACTTTAGATAAAGTTATGTTTTACGTGGCAGATAAGCGCCACTGTTTAATACCGCGGCGGCACAATGTTTATTGGACGAACGGCCACGACGCGACAGCCGACGCGAGGCGGACCATTGCCTTCACGAAACGCCTATGACATGCTAATCACGTCAGCGACCGATTTCAGCTGCTATTGAACAGAAAAATTACGAAAAACAAGATCATGTTATAAATACATATTATGTAAATGGTACTGGGCTTAACTACTGCAGTTTAAGTTTCTTGTTTTTTTATATCCGAGTTAGGACTTGCGACCCACCGCGGTTCATTAATGGCGTTAGTGAAATTAAGAGCAATCAATTGGATGATTATCCTATTTTTAATATTATATATTTTTCCATATTTTTACTTATATTGAAGTTTATTTCTAAACGTAGGAATACTTACAAAGTATTACAATTTAATGTACCTAGTGTGTTTAATTGGAAAACCAAGATGAAAATATAATAAACAATACCATGAAGAATGCGATCTCGTTGACAGAGCCTTTCCTAGAAAGAAACCGTTTGCCCAATACGAAGCCTCCGGGCATCGGCCTGCGCCGCGCCACTGCTGCTGGGAACAACAGTAACACTGTACATTGGGTACATTCAATCGTCACTTCGAGGCGCCGGAGGACCTCAGTGCTCGGCTAGAGACACGCCTTCAGGCCCCGTGGCGCAGGAGGCTCCAAAGAGACCCGATAATTGATTCCTTAAATAGAGAATTTAATTTCCTTTTATATCCTAGCAAGCGAGATCGTCATGACGACCATCTCCTCAGTGAGGGAGTAGTAGATGCCAACCCTTGGGGCTGGACGGGTGAACAGAGATCGCGGGCGCCTCTCACTCATTGGCTAACGCTCCAGTGTTCGAGAGTTTCCGATTGATTACTATGGCCATCGATCGTCCGACCACTTCTTATTTTATATGTCGAACGATTTTATCCTTTAATTCTATTGAAAAATAAATAATTAGTAGTAGTTAATAACTACTAATTAGCTGGTTCCACTAAAAATTATTTGTCAATTTAATGGTGTGTCTTTGCAACTGTTAAAACAAAGTATGTTTTTTTATTTAGTAAGTTATGTTTATTATTAACACGTGTCAAACATTATATACATAGATATTTTAATATGCACAGACATACACACATTCAGATGCATCACACCCATTTCCATACAGAGTAGTACAGTAGACTGAAATCCTTGATTCACATTTGTTTTGACACTAACAACCCCTACTCTTCCTCATACACAATCGGCAGTTATAGGTATTTCTAATGTTACTCTGTTTCAATATGTTGTCTATATGACTGACATATGTCTTATTGAGTCTCAACAATAGACACTGGAAAATAACTTAATTATTTACTGCAGATCCTGACTGAGTTGTTGCTAAACAAAGAATGACAGACAAAACTACAACTAATGTAATAATACAAACTAATGTAATGTAATGTTGGAGACATAACAGGTAGTGTGGGCAGACCAGTAACAGCCGCAACATCTATACTTGCGACTCTGAGATTCCAGAGTTCATCGCCGAAGCACGTGATAAGTAAAGCACAAGAATCCATATACATGCATTTGCAGTCACGTCCTTGGATCTCTTTCGGGGTGAACAGATGACAATATCTCTTGGATTACTATCAGCTTTACTATTGGTTTGTAATGATAACGTTGTTGGTAGGTTGCTAGCCCATGGCGCAAAAGATTCCATTTATCCTTAGTCAGACATGCTAGAGGAAAAACTAATCACACTAAAACAAGTGGCGGGTGGCGCAGGGTTCCTGAGCACGGGCGACGCGGCGGTGCCGGGCAACGCGGGCCTCAAGGACCAGGCGCTGGCGCTGCGCTGGGTGCGCGAGAACGCCGCCGCCTTCGGGGGCGACCCCCGCCGCGTCACGCTGAGCGGCCTCTCCGCCGGCGGCTCCAGCGTGCACTACCACTACCTGTCGCCGCTCTCCGAGGGTAAGCCCCCCCCCTCACTCACTCTCACCACACATGGCGCGTCTCCCACTCGACATCTCTTTTGGAGTCCTGGATACGAATGTGTACACAGTATATTCTGAAAAAGCAGTTTGCAATAAACATTAAAAGACTGGGACTCAATCTCTGATAGAGCCTTTTCCGTTTATCTTAGGACAATAGAACAATACAATGAGTTCCTTGATAAGAATATATTATTTAGTTATATGGTGTATTGTTTCATTGTGAGTACATTATAAAATTAATTTTTATTTACGATCATATAAAACAGTAACACTGATATGGTTGTAACTATACATCACCATAAATAAGTAACACAAATACCTCAAGTACTAGTTACAAAATCTTCATAAATTTTTCAGCAATTTCTAAGTTTTATTAACCTTGGTGAAAGGAGGCTACCCCTCTGCAGGGAGTGAGGCGTGATGTGTGGGTATGTACGTATATGCCATTAATGTCAGAATATCTGTCTGCGCTCAACCGCAGTGAGCAGATGTGCCAGTGACATCGATTGTTTCTTAGAACAATGTGCGCCACGCAGTACTCTCTGCGAATGACGAATGTGGCAGACAGGGGCCATAGGGGCTGCATAGAGGCCTTTCTTCTCGCCTCCTTCAGCACTGAGACCTAGACAACGACAGCCGGAACACCCGCTACCAATTACACGTTTAGCAAACTATAGCTATCTCTTAACAGCCAAACAGAATGAATTTCATATTTATTACCATTTAGTACATACTCTCGAAATTACAAGGGACAATTGCCCTTAAACGATATTTTACTCAAATTCGTACATTTACCTCTTGCAATCTCTTCCGAGGTGGATATAATCTCTGAGATAAGACATTTAGAAGCCCCATTGTACCCCATGTTTACTAACGAAGCCATCGTTTATAATCGAGAGATGCTAGCGCCTCAATCGAAGCATTCCTTAGCTTCTGAGACACATCGTAGAACTGTTAAAGAAAAAAAGCTGCTCGATAGCTTGGTATGGCGTCCCAGCTAGCAGGAGTCACACCTCAGCCTGAGGAGGCATCGTCTCATTGGTGGGAGAGCGGAATGGTTCACCGGTGTCGCTCCGTTGCAGGGTCGTTCGACCGGGGCATCGCGATCAGCGGCTCCGCCTTCAACCCGTGGGCGCTGGCGCGGAGGCCGGCGCAGAAGGCGCGCGCCCTGGCCGTCCTGGTGGGCTGCCCCCCCGAGCCCTCGGGCGTCCTGGCCGACTGCCTCCGCCACCGCCCCGCGCACCAGCTGGTGCAGGCGCAGCTGCGCATGTTCGTGAGTGTCGCCGCACTTCTTCCCACGCAACACAAGGGGCTTGGGCTTCTGTCCTTTTGGTATTATCTATTGCCATGCCATGATGACCATCTTATCAGTGTGGAAAGTTGCTGATATCACTTTTTCAAGAAGCTGATAGTTAGCTATAGAAACAGTTTCACGATTTGGGCATGATTTTATGCAGATTTGAACAAAGTAACCTACATTAACCCACATAATATAAGCAGCGAGGGAGCGGAGGGTACAGGCGAGGCTGTTGCAGGAGTGGAAGGCGCACCTGTTCGGGCCGTTCGTGCCGTCGGTGGAGGCGGCCGGGGTGCGCGGCGCCTTCCTGTCGCAGCTGCCGTGGCACGCGCCGGCGCAGCCGCTGCCCATGCTCACCAGCGTCACCTCGGAGGAGGGGCTCTATCCCGCCGCCGGTCAGTGAGCCGCCGTGCACCGCCACGGTCCCATACAAACAAAACAGACTTACACGTCACCAACTCTTTTTCCTACATAACAAGGTAGTCAGACGTTCCCCTGTCCATTCCCGAGTTAGGGATTCTGTGGCCGCTTCGAACCCAATCGAGAACCAGATACTCAGAAATTTAGGCGAAAGAAACCGTGTCGGCAGCTACAGTATTAACTAAATTTCATCGAATATGCTATGCTGACTATTCTCCATCCAAAACGTATTAAAGACTTTAATTCATATGCCAGTTCTTTGTGTTACGTTTGAATATAATTTAATTCACGCTTAAATTCACAATGTATGACAAATAAACCTATTCCGGGCAGCCATAGATCGGCGAGCGTAAGAATGGTCTGCGACCACTTGAAGTTCAATTACCGTTTGAATAGAACTAGTTATAATGTGTTGTCCGTCCGCAGCGTACCTGGCGGATCCGCAGATGCTGCCGGAGCTGGATCGGCGCTGGGCGCAGCTGGCGAGCGACGTGTTCTCCTACAACGACTCTCTGCCGCGGCGGGAGCACGCGCGCGTCGCCGAGCTCATCCGCAAGCAGTACCTGGCGGACCAGCCGGTCAATGATGACAGCTTCCCGCTGCTCGTGGAGGTACGACAGACAGACACGTGTCTCGGGGCCACGTCACAGAAAGTAGACAAGTTCAATGGCGCTGCAATAGGCAATATACTAGGAAAGCGTGACGTTAGAAGTGCCATGTGCCATAACACGAAAATGTTTGTTTACTATTATGTAGTCCGCCTACTTCTATGTATAATTAGGGACATGTCGCGTAAGCAAGGTTAACTTTTACAGGGAATGCCCTCACCGTGGTTTTTCAGTTCTTCTCTTTTGCAGTCCGCGACAAGTAAGGCTCTTGTTTATTTACTTGCAACAGAAACTGTTGAAAAGCATAAAGGGATGTCACGTTCAAACTTTAGTGCTTTCTTCTAATGGACTGGCATTGAAACATTTTAAAGATCATGACATGTACCTTGTAACTACTTATTATGGGGGACGGCGATATTGGCACTGATGATGCCTACACCTGTACTTGCGACCACATTGAGTTAAACATTATGGAAATAAAAGTAGTATAATGTGTGATTACTGCTTTCAGTCTGCAATAATTAATATCAATATTAGTTGAACCCCTGCTCGGTGCATCGTTTACAGGCTCTGAGCGACCGGCTGTTCAAGGCGGACTTGGGCCGCATGGCGCAGTTGCACGCGGCGCACTCCGGGCAGCCCGTGCACGTGTACCGCTACTCGTTCCGCGGAGAGAAGAGCCTCTCGAAGCTGCTGTGCCACTGCGACCGCGACGTGGGCGTCAGCCACGGGGACGACCTGTTCCATGTGTTCCACTTCGACGACCTCACGATGACCGCCCCGCGGGACATGGAGATGACCTGGCTGCTCGTGGACCTCGTCTACTCGTACGCCTCCACCGGGTACGCCCTGCGCCGTACTGCCCCATATGTAGCGCAGCTCCCCCACCGAACACACACTTCAGCAAATACTGACACAGACACGAACACGAACATTAACCCTTGCGGGGACATTGACTTAAAGGATTGCATGCCAACATGGTTTACAATTACTTACATACATACATACATACTCTTCATGACTTGTATATGCATACTCCCTTTTTATTGGCTTATCTAGGCTTGAGTGCCCATCTCCGAAATTTCGAAGGCATGTTAGGTATCAGCCATTTAAAGCCCGCATTGCACTAGATAGACAGCACCACCGTAAAAGGAAGTGAACCACATCTCCGTATACAGGCGTTAGCTATCACCTATCCCAGGGGATAGACAAGTTTCCTCATGATGTTTTCCCTCATCGTTCTATGCCAATTGCAGAAATAGTGATTCTGTGTTCACCTCGTACCTGTGTGTTAACCAGATAATCAATATTCAATGTGTCAGGTGGTAGGTGGGGTACCGTTTATGAGAATTGACTATTACCGGTTCCAAGAAATAGATTTCCTATGTAGATTTACGCATCTCATGTACTGCAATCTGGATATGCTCAATGATGAAAGCATCGCAACGTTGGCCTCTGGTGGGCGGCTGTTGCTGCATGCACACAAGAGAGATAAGTGCAGAGAATACTGTATGAATAATACAGCACAACATGTCCATGTCCGAATAAGAGTAGGCCACTGATGAATAGCAGTGAGGGAGGCCCTGAGCGGAGTGCGGGTGTGGTTGCAGAGTGCCGCGGGTGCTGTCGGCGGAGTGGGCGCCGCTGCGGCCGGGGGCGCCCGAGGTGGCCTTCCTGGAGATCTCGTCGCCCAGCGCCGCCGCCATGGCCAGCTCCGGCGACTTCGGCAACAGGATCTTCTGGGACTCGCTGGGCTTCGACGAGAACGAGAACTACAGCGGGATCGCCGCTAGGGATGAACTTTAATCCAAAAGATGATTCCTATGAAAATCTCCTACAGTTGATCATTAAAATTAGTGTAAAGAAATTATATGTCTTTTATTTCAATACACAATTAAAACGCTATCCTAAAAAACACATGACATATCCTGAAAAGCAATTGAGAAGGTCTGAAAATAATTACGACCTTCACATAAAATAAAATTAATAAAAAGGTCGGCATAACGTAGACAGGTATTGTACAACTTCAATTTCATCTATAACATTTGTTGTATGTTATCAATGACTTACATTATTTGCCACCTTAGAACTTCCTGCCTAGCTAGCATGAATTGCTCTATCACCGCGATAGAGACTCTATCACCGGGTTTATATCATTTTAACACTCGCTTAAGCATGAACTATATCACTTGTGATAGTAAGGCGATAGCAGTGAGAGGAACCCGTAGCCGGGTGATATAACGATGTAATTGTATGGAAGGGTGAGCATGAACATTCTATATCACTGTTTATTTGTCACCTAGCAAAAGCTAGGCGATAGCTGGCGATACCGGTGATATGAGCCAAAGATGGCCGCCTTTCTTTGGATCAGCTGATTTTAAAACGACAGACTCAGTAAAAAATGACAGACGTTTGACATTAGTTGACATGCATACTTTGTTATTCTGTTTTGTCTTTTAGAAAATCTATCACTGCTACGGGTTTCATCACGCTGCTACGTCTTTTATCGCGCGATAGGTTCGTGCTCGCTGGGGTGATATAAACGCTAAAGCGATAGCGACAGCGGCGATACAGGTGATAAATTCATGCTAGCTAGGCTGGTTAACCCCGATGTATTAGTTTTTGTATAAAATAATCAGGGAACAACAAGCCACTTCAACCATATTGATTCGCTAAAAATACGTTCAGTGATAAAGAAGATCCTATAAAATCGATGTGCTTGTAAAATTACTTATTATGCGGATTCGTGGATGTCGAGCTGTCGTCCCGTGACGTCGAGCAGCTAGGCGCCGAGCGCAGGCCTCTTCTAGTGAATATTCAGAGGCCGTCGCCAACGGAGTGCCGGGAGGGATCGGGAGCCACCTACTCCTCTGCAGTTGAGGAACACTCTTATAAATTGTGGTTAAAACTAATTGATGCAATATCTAAGGGCGAAATCCCCTCACACCTCGCGCGGCAACGTACACAGTCTCGAATAAAACGGATATTAATATTTAATGTCACGATGCCGCAGTATTGAGAAAAAAAAAAAATCAACATGTATAGCTAGAGTACCCGCCACATACGGTGGCAGTTGGAGGCGTCGCCACAGTCGCGTAATCCAGTGTTGCCAGTAAACACGCCAAAACTAGCACTCACTGTGCCATACGGCTCGATACATTATATTGAGGTTTCATTTGTAACGATCTTTGGTTGCAGAGCTATAAACTCAAATAAAACAAATTAATATATCTAAGTCAAAATATGTTTATTTAAAATAGGCCCTATCACAAGCTCTCTTTGAATGTTATCTTATGATCTAAGTATAACAACAATAAAGATTATTATTTTTATAATTAACAAACATAAAGATTACAAAGAAAGTGAGCAGTGTGCCAGTTTTTCCTTAACAATAATTATGATCCCTATCGCCTAACGTGGTAAACGGTAAAAAGTGGCTTTGTCCAGCTATCCTCAAAATAAAGATTTTTGCTTCTTAGCCACTCTTGCATCTCAGATTTTCGTGACGATATTGTTGGCAAACTTGGAACTAAATTTGTCGTTTCCGCCATTGGGTGTTATTTTGTTGTTGTTTACTGGCAACAGTGAATTATGCAACTGCGGCGACGCCTTCATCTGCCATAATATATTCAAAATTATAAATATCACAAGCTCTCTTTGAAAGTTATCTTATGATCTAAGTATAAATTAAAAAAACTATTTCAAACATGGCACTGAGCATTGTCTTTACATATTTTTTACCGAGGTTAGATTAGCGGAGACCCTAGCTTGGAGAAGAACTAACAAGAAACTCCGGAAATCAATTTATTATAATCACCCTTAACAAACATAAAAATTACAAAGAGTGGGCAAAAAACACAACGCTGGTAATACTAAATTTACCTTTCATACAAAATAACACGCAATTGCGGAAACGTCAAATTTAGTTCCAAGTTTGGCTACTGCCACCGTATGTGGCGGGTACTCTAGCTGACTCCTTAATAGAATGCTCACTAGCTGCCACTCATCTCGACATGGTGTAAGAAGATTTTTTCATTATTATTACATTACTTTTTTATAATTATGCTATATTATTCTACACCATTACATTCCAACTCAATACATTATATTCCAAATATAATATTAAAAAGTTAGATTCATTTTAATGAATAATAATAATTATTATAGTCTGGCTAACGAAAGTAGATACTGAAAAAGCGCGGCAAATTTAAAATATATTAGCATTGCAACCCTAAAATAAAAAGGAAAGGCGGAACAACTCACTTTGATACTTTGACATTTATTTTAATTTTATTAGTGGATGTTTCCAATTTTGTCCGCGTTATGACGTGATTAAAAGTAGCTTATATAACTTGTTATCTCTTTATTAACTCCATACCAAACATCACACGGATGCGTCACTCCATTGTAGCGTATTAAAGGAACAAAAAGAACAAACAAAAAATAACTAAAACGAATATGAACTTACTTAATTAAAATAAAATAATATCAAGACATTTTGACCATACTAACATAACCTAACTATACGCAAGTCAACCATAAAGAAACGTCAACAACACGCCATCTTCGTTGTCAGAAATAGGAATACCATACACTGATTCTGATTTTACCGAATTTTTTGGAAAACAGATACAAATTAATTTTCTTTAAAATAAAATTGCCAAGTTTTTCTCTACCTAATGAGTTCAGATATAGTGTACCTAATTACTTAAGCTATTTATTAGACCAACGTAAGGCTTAGTGTATCTTTTGAAATGATCTAACACGTACATACGAAACTTATTTTCGATTAACACAATTTCAGCACACGAACGTAGGGGCCGGCCTAATAAGACATATATGTAACAGTCAGATAGACGCTATATAGAAAAAAGGTGACGTTAGGAGTACCTATAACCGCCGAGAGTGTATTAGAGAATGTATGAATGTCAATGAAGCGAAAGTGGTCTGTCAGGATCGGGACAAATGGGGATCCGTGATCTCTGCCTACCCCTCTACAGGGAATCAGGCGTGATGTGTATGTATGTATGTAAAAAAACTATTTCAAACATGGCACTGAGCATTGTCTTTACATATTTTTACCGAGGTTAGTTCACCAACCATTTCGGCTGCTCAAGATGCCACGTTATGAAGACCACGACCGCTCTGATAAGAGCGTAACGATTGAGAAGAAGAAGTTCAGCGGAGACCCTTGGAGAAGAACTAACAAGAAACTCCAGAAATCAATTTATTATAATCACCCTTAACAAACATAAAAATTACAAAGAGTGGGCAAAAAACACAACGCTGGTAATACTAAATTTACCTTTCATACAAAATAACACGCAATGGCGGAAACGTCAAATTTAGTTCCAAGTTTGGCTACTGCCACCTTATGTGGCGGGTACTCTACGTACATTTCGACAATACAAGGTTAGGGCAAGAAACAAAAACAGACGCACTCACGACCATTAACCCTTGCGGGGTAGTCAGAGGTTCAGGTTTCCATCTCCGCAATTGCATACATTTTCATTACTTATATTCTATACAATATTATATGAGGATTGCAATATAATTTATTGCATTGCTTAGTCATATTTTTCTTTTTTAGAAAAAAAGAAAGAAAGGAAAACATTCATTCACTGCTCATACAGGTACATCTTGACATCACACTATTATGTACACACTTTGATACAATAACAATACATATAAGGAGTATGCACTTGATGCAGTGAAAAGTTGCTGTTTCAGTATTTGATGCAGCTAAGCTGCATCACGGCTCCTCCGAAAGCACCCAAACCAAAGTCTGTCACCAGCTGCTCACTAT
The DNA here is from genome assembly GCA_030578115.1 of Leucoptera coffeella. NCBI lineage: Eukaryota > Metazoa > Arthropoda > Insecta > Lepidoptera > Lyonetiidae > Leucoptera > Leucoptera coffeella. The sequence goes on from JAMBLF010001006.1 coordinate 55,618, forward strand.
ATATAATATATATATATATATATATATATATATATATACACATAGTATACACAGCATACATACAACGATAAAACTTGATAAACGTACTAAGATGTTAAATATTATGTAATCTAGTATAAAAACTAGTAAGAAATAATAAATACACAAGATTAATTATGGATACAAAATTAATGTATACAGCTACTATACATACGTAGATACACGAAAGCTATATAATCAAATACGAGTATGTTTAAAAATAAAAATACATTTATACAAATATATTTCATTTATTTCTATTGTCACTTAACATTATGTCTGCTATGAAGTGTTTATTCATTGTAGTATTCATGTCAATTCGACGTAGCTCAGTTGTTAGGGGCTTGACTCTGTATCGAGGGTACAGGGTTCAAATCCCACTTGAGCATGTACCAATGGAAATGAAGTTTAATGAATTTCTATGTACATTTTCGTAATAAAAATCTATTAACGAAATGCGTCGAATACTACGGTGAGGGAAAACATCGTGAGGAAACCTACCTGTTCCCAGAACAGGTGATAGTTAGTGCTTGTAAATGGCGACATGGCTGACCACCTGTCACATTGAGTACTAAGTATCTGGTTAACACGTGGGTTCGAGGTGGCCATAGAATTACTACCTTCGCAATTGCGGAGATGGACACCTGAACCTCTGACTACCCCGCAAGGGTTAATGGTCGTGAATGCGTTTGTTTTGTTATTCATGTCTTGTTCGATATCAAACCTTTCTAGAGCAATTTGGGACATTCGACGATTCAGGGCGCGACCGTTTCCTCCGCCCCTGGCTCACATGCACGAGATGGGTCGTCCTTGCACTTGAAGCGGCTCAAGTCATCTGACGACCCGCCGCCACCAGTGAGCACTGACTGAAAGAAAAGCTTTCGATAGGTTTTGTTTTTTTTTCTGTGCACCTCTAAAGTGATTAGAGATTTTATGTACCTAACTTTATATTCATATTATTCTGGTTTGAATGCCTCTCGCACTGTCATGCTTTTATATCAGGCTCTCTCATGCTTCATACTTGTTCTTTCTCTCATTCCATACCTTTCATTCTCAGTGTATCCTAGTATGATCCTATCTACGCTCTTTTTTAGCTTATGTTATTTCTTTAATTTCTTATTATCTATCTTAATTGCTTATGACATATATATGCATTTTGCCTATTTACACTTATTGTCATCTTATAGCTAACTTAATGAATAATATCCATATTGTACATAATATGGTTTAAACATTATTTTATTTACTTTTATTCCTTTTCCTACTATATTAAAACATATTATATTTAACACTCTTATTCTATCTTTACTTATAACTATATCTTTTACTGCACTTAACGATAACTTAAATCCTACAATGTTTTCTATTTCTATTCTCTCTAACGAGAAAATTGAGCAGTCGAGAATCAGGTGAGGGACTGTCTCCTGCTCCCCGGTACCACAAGGACACACAGGGCTTTCACTACATTTGAAGCGGTGCAAGTATTGGGAGAAACCCCCATGCCCCGTCATAAGCTTCGTCATAACCGCTGATTGCCCCAGTTTCACCACATGCCTGTACGCATCCGACGCTCTCGGATAGAACACCTTCGTCACGGCTGCGGTAACCCCGCCGTCATATCTCCTGTCCCACTCATCGAGCGACTCACGCCTGATCATCCGCTTCACGTAAGAAACGGGACACTGATCGTAATGCGGCCGACCCTTGTACGTAAGCGTGGCCTCCTTAGCCAGCTGGTCGGCTCTCTCGTTACCCTCCAACCCCGCGTGGGCCTTTATCCAGGACAAAGATACAACTTTGCCCTGGAGAGACAATGTTCTCAGATTTGCCCGCGCTTCCACTGCCTGGGGGGTGGAGGGTGCCAGCATTTGCCACCGTTTGTGAGGCCGCCATAGAGTCGCTAAGGACGGAGCGGGACCCGATGCCACGCCGGCCGATCTCTTGGGTCGCTCTGCAAATGGCAAGCAGCTCCGCCTAGTACACAGTACAGTAGGTTGATAGCCCGAGCTTAATATATCCGGTCTCAACCTCTCCCTCTCATATGGAGAGAGCAGCACCCACTTTTCCATTAATCTTTCTGCCATCTGTGTATACACCCTCTCCATTGAGCCACTATACCCCTCCTCCACTCGTTCCCCAAGGCATTCATAGGACAAGTCCATTTGAAGCACCGGATTTGGAGCTCCCATCGCAGACGCCATACACTCAACTTCGCGGTCACCCAGCCCAGGCACTGGCAGCCCCCTCCTAGCCCGACCCAGAAGAGAAACCTCTCTGACCCGAAGGTCAAGAGGGAGCAAACCGGGCAGGACCAGGCACGAGTCCAGCGAGACCGTGCGATGGGCTCGACACATTTTCTGAGCGAAGACCCGTTGCAGAGCGCCCAGCCGCTTGCCAACCCCCTTCTTGTCAGCCGCCTCCGCCCACGCAGACGCCGCATACAGGACAATAGGCTCAACTGCGGCCACGTAAATAGTCCTAATCACGTCAGGGTGCAGCCCCCAGCCGACTCTCGCCGCCCTTGCCAGTTGTTTGAAGACCCCTGTAACTTTCCGGCAGACACCTGAAATGTGATCATTGAATGTTAGTTTATTGTCAATGGTGAGCCCTAACACTTTTATCACACGAGACATGCGTATGTCGACCCCGTCCCCCCCCCCCCCCATGGTCAAACGTGGAGTGTCGAATTTTAGCTTCCTGGTAATTACCATGGCATTTGTCTTATGGGAAGCAAAGTTAAGTTTGTTTTTGACACCCCACGAGAGGACACGGGGGAGGGCGACAGCCGCCTGCTCTTCCACCTGCAACGCTGTGGCTCCGTCAAACACTAAGATTACGTCATCAGCGTACGCTTGGACGTAGTATCCGAGCCCCTCCAGTTCCCTTAGAAGTGGATCCAATAGGACATTCCACAATAAAGGGCCCCCTATAGATCCTTGGACGCATCCCTTTTCCGGGCTCCGAATATGTTCCGCCCCCGAGTACCTCACTTTCGCCAGTCTTTCCGCAAGGTAACTCTCCATGACCCCTCTCAGGTTCGATGGACACTCCTCCTCAGCCAACCTTAATCTAATTGCGGGCCTCCATGCGTTGTCAAAAGCACCTTCAATATCAAAAGACACCAAGACCACTATTCTCTTTTCATTTTGTTTTTGTCTGATGTGGTTGATGAGAGAATAAAGCGCGTCATCCGTACCTTTCTGTGGCATAAACACATACTGGCGTCTGCTGATTTTGGGTAAGATGTGAAATCGAAGACGAGCCACTATCATCTTCTCATATATTTTGCCCATGATTGACAAAAGTCCATTTGGTCTGTAAGTCTTTGGGTAAGAATATGTGCCTTTGCCTGATTTGCGCAGCATGATGACCGTCGCCTCCTTCCACTTCTTGGAAAAGTACTGGTGACTTAAACAACAATTAAATATTCTCAGGAAGAAGCCAAGTCCACCTTCGATCACGCGCAGACAGATGTCAGCAGTCAGCCCGTCACCACCAGGCGCTTTTTTCGGGTTGAAACTCCTGGCGGCCGGATCCTGCGCTTCCGAATGGCAACTCCTTTCTTCATCTCGGCGAGCTCTTTGGACCACCATGATAAGGTAAGTTTGGTATTGATTGCTCACAAGCAGCGTATATAATTTGATGCATTTCTTCAACTAATGTGTCTATATCTTTTCGTGATGTAATGTTATCTACTCTTACATGCGATATGTTTTACAAAATCTTATGTAGATCATATTGCTTACGAAATTCATGCCAGTTAGCTTTTCTAGTATTAAATACTCTTGTAGTTCTTACAATGTCTAGACCACTGGATTGCTGTAGATTGATTTCAAATATTATACCGTTGTGATCAGAGCTTGTGAGCGTTTCGTCAACTCTCCAATCCTCCACCAAACCCAGGAAGTCTATCGAGCACACCGTTACGTCAACATGACTACAATACCTTTTTCCTCCCTTTACCATATCAAAAGTCGGTACCTCTCCCCTATTCAACACCTGGAGTCCCAACTCCCCTAACATGCCTACAATCTCCTCCCCTCTGGAATCATCCCTTACAGTTCCCCACCACTGACTTGCTGAGTTCACGTCCCCACCTATTATAACGTTTTTGTGTTCCAGGGCTTCCAGCACACTCTGCAGGTGCCGCAGATATGGTTCAAGAGGCTGATTGGGCTCGAAGTACACGGACACCAGCGCCACATCCCACTCCTTGGTACGTGTCTTTATAACGACTATATTATTGGTTGTGAACTGTGGGAACTGTATTACGTCCAGGTCCGCGTCAAAAACGGCAATGGTTGCCTTCGACACACCGTCCCCGAAACCTTGGTACACACGTACACCACTATAGCCACGCACCCTTCCTGCTGCTCCAACATAAGGCTCCTGAACCAAAGCCACTGACGCTTGTTTTCTGCTCGCCTCTATCATTAGTTCTTTTAGTGCAAATTTTTTCCTTTGCAGATTAGCTTGGAACAGCCTGTAGCTCCGAGACACGCCTCGAGAGCCCTTAGCAGTACGCCACAGAAGACCTCGAGAGCACTTCCCATCGCCTCCTCACTGGACACTCCTCGCTGAACGCGTTGTGCCCTCGGGCACTAGCTCAGCCCTTGCGCAGTTTCTGCATGTTGGCGCCAACCCTGCCATCCTGTCAGCACAGTCGGACCCCAGGTGAGGACCCCCACAATGGCAGCACACATCAGTCACCTCCCTACACAGTCGCTTTGTGTGGCCATAAGGCAAACAGCGCGAACACTGGATCAGCGGGGACTGATCGACAACCCGTACATGTTGGAAATCCATCCGTACTCTTCCTGCCACCGTGGCCGTCCACCAGAAAGCCGGCGAAACCTCCGCGGTGACGGTTAGGTTAGGTTTTTTTTTCTCCACACCTCCAACATAATCAGAGCCTTTATCATGTTATTTAATGTATTATCTATTGTGTATAATTTTGATGATCCGGTGTAGCGTCCACTGCGCCAAAACGAACGCATTGGACGCCAAGCCGGAACCATCAAGAGAAGAGAAGTAGGGTTTTGTGTATCTTTATTAGTATACAATTCTTATATTATGCACCTATACCTCTATCTTACATTCTGTCATTCTTATTTTAATCCATCTTCATTAGCTTGCGCACTTTATTATATTTTGCTACAACATCCTTTTTTGTAATCCTTTCGTCAACGTCAACATGACTACGATCTACTACGACTATGATCTACTATAAGTAGAGTTAAATCACTTATGACCCAGTAGACGAACATGTCCACCAATCCGGACTTGGCCCCCATATACGCGAATGGCAATTACGTGAAGTAGGCCCTAACTAAATTCTGCCTTTTTTCTTGCGCCTTTGCGTATTAACCTTCTACTAAATCGGCTTCCACTGGTCCTACAGCACCACAAGCTGCATCTGGAGCTACTTCTTCTAGAGGAACCCTGAAATAAAACTGCTTTAGGTAAAACTGCCTGCACTAATACTTTAACACTTAGTCATATAAGTTCAGTTTGGTACATAAGAAATGAGATACAAGATCTTTTGGACTTACCCATAGCTCTTCATTATATTATAAATGGTGCAAGCAGCATACATGATTAATGATGCCTTTTGAGGTGTGTAGTGCAGCACTCGATCGACACCAAGACATCTAAGACTGCCTTTCAGGTAGCCATACAAATTGAATGGTCTTGACCCAACTGCCTTTGGTATCCTCCGTTTGCAAGGTACTGGATGCAGCACAACACCTACAAACATTACAATTAAGCATATATTGAGTTTTCATTGACCACCGACATGATGTCGGGTTGATGATGCTAGTGGGTATTCATAGTTTTACGATAATAACCTACTAAATATAGTTTTACTTATTTGGATAATAGGGATGAAGAGATTCAAATTACCTTTATATGGACAGGTATGCCATTGTCATTGCCAGGCGCTAAGTCCACCTCTAACCTGGCAATGAGGTAATGCGCCATAGGTTTGGTGATCCTCCACAGGTGCAGGAATTCCGCGTCTGCAACCTCAAATGGGTTGCAAACATCTCGTATTTGACGTCTTTCGAGTCTTCTGCGTTCCCTTTCAGCATAAATGTATACGTAAAAGGCAGCACCAGCCCCAGCCATTTTAAATATTATATTAGTCAAATAACAACTGAAGAAATATTTATAAAAGTAAGAAGCTGAACTTTAAGACTTTTGTAGTTACACTCCACACATTAGCTATGTATGAATGTATTGTATTGCCAGATATTCCCCGAGAATACTAATTACTAATTACAAATACTATTACAAAAAGTATATATTCTTAGTCAGTGGTTAGTAATAAGTACATTTAAGGTATTTTTTAGGTTTTGCCTACTTGTATCTTTCGAATATAACCCCACAAAACATCCTTTTTCTTTTCTAAATAAGTAGGATTCCTTCAAGTCTGGCAACATTATATTGTGTCGAGGTCGCCAGCCAAGCCGACTCAGAAAAACAAGAAAAGAGCAAAACTCGAGCAAAATCGACACAAAGCCGCGTAGCCGAGTGTTCATCATACCATTTTTCATACATTTTTCCGTGAGTCGATTTTGAGTCGGGTCACGCGACCAATCGAGAAATGGCTACGCGATACGCGGCGGAAAACAGTCGAGAAAATTGTGTCGAGGTGGTCATCATAGCCAGGCAGATGGTACCATAATACACTCGACAGTTCACACGACTAGTAGGGGAGTCCCACAGGGCTCCTAGGTCCATTATTATTTATTTTACATACTTCTGACATTGCACTACACTTAACTAGAGATCGCGCCATACATGATAGCAGATAAAGGCGTCGCCACAGTTGCTTTAAAAAATCTATTTCAAACATGGCACTGAGCATTGTCTTTACATATTTTTTACCGAGGTTAGTTCAGCGGAGACCCTAGCTTGGAGGAGAACTAACAACAAACTCCGGAAATCATTTTATTATAATCACCCTTAACAAAGATAAAAATTACAAAGAAAGAGAGCAAATACAACACTGGTATTACTGAATTTACCTGTAATACAAAATAACACGCAATGGCGGAAACGTCAAATTTAGTTCCAAGTTTGCCGTCTGCTACCTTATATGGTGCGATCTCGAACTGTAAATAGTATATCAATGCCGATGATATTCAACTCTATACTCATATTGACATTAATAATTTTGACTCTGTCATAGTAGCACTTAATGACGACTTAAAACGAGTGTATGACTGCTCAGTTGACAACTGCCTCGTTCTCAACCCTGCCAAGACCAAGTATGTGGTGCTATGCAGCCAGCGGGTGGTGTCTTAGTTTTATCGCAACCAAGTATTGATGGCGTTGTCATGGGCAGGGTTGAGGAGGCTCGAAGCCTGGGCGTCGTGGTGGTTAGTGGGATGTGTTTTGAGAAGCACGTCTCGCAGCGGGTTTCTGCATGTTTTATTTATCGCTTGAGGTTGTTAGGTTAGGTTAGGTTAGGTTAGGTTAGGTTAGGTTAGGTTAGGTTAGGTTAGGTTAGGTTCGGGACTTGCGTGCGGCGGACGGGGGGGTCCATCGTAGACCTAACGTTTGCGACCCCCGCCCTCGCGCGCACTGTCCGCAACTGGACTGTCTTGGAGCGGGAGGAGACTCTGTCCGATCACCGGTACATCCGGTTCGACCTCTCCTCCGCTCCGGCTGATACTTCGGTCCGTGCCAGAGGACACAACAACGGGTCCTGCCCCGAGATGGTGCCTCAAGAGAATGAACAAGGATCTGCTGGTGGAAGCTTCCATCGTCCAGGCCTGGTCATCAACACCGACTGGGCCTGTGGAGGTCGATCAAGAAGCAGAGGTGGTTCCGGGGCTCAATGACAAGCATCTGCGATACCGCGATGCCCCGGCCCAGCTACGACCTCCTAGGCGTCAGGTGTACTGGTGGTCTGAAGAAATCGCCCAGCAGCGGAAGAGCTGCGTAGTGGCGAGGCGCTGTTACACCAGATACCGCAGAAGGCGGAATCGCGACGGCCGGCGAGGAAGCACAGCTGTACGCTGCATACACGCAGTCGCGGAGAGTGCTTGCAGCTGTCCATCAGCAACGCCAAGGCTAGTGCCAGAGCGGGAAGCTGCTCGAGACTCTGAACAGAGATCCGTGGGGGGCGCCCATACAGGATGATTATGGGCAAGCTTCGCCCTTGGGCCCCCCCCGCTCACGGGAAAGTCTCGAGCCCCGGCTGCTTGAGAACGTCGTGTCGGCCCTCTTCCCAAGACGGGCCGACCATGATCCGCCGGTGATGGCCCCCCCTGTCCCGTTCATCGGAGTCGGGGGTCACGGAACGAGCACCGTGGTGACCGAGGGCCGAGCTGCGTGCGGCGGTTCTCAGGCCTCCGGGCTAGAAATAGGGCTCCGGGGCCCGGATGGCGTTCCGGGCCAGGCCTTGGCACTTTCCCTTGAGGCACTCGGGGAGAGATTTAGAAGATTGCTGGATGGCCTGTCTGGAGACAGGTCCGATTCCCCAAATTGTGGAAGGTGGGTCGACTCGTCCTGTTGAAGAAGGGCGGGCGTCCGGCGGAGTCTCCTTCGGGCCTATCGTCCAATAGTGATGCTCGACGAGGCGGACAAGCTCTTTGAGCGCATCGTGGCGGGGCGCCTTGTCGGGCACCTCTCGCGTGTTGGTCCCGACCTGTCAGATAAACAGTTCGGGTTCCCGGGGGGGCCGTTCAACAGTTGACGCAATCAAGCGCGTCAAGGGCCCTCTCGGATGCGGCGCTGGCCAGTGGTGGGGTGTTGTTGGCAGTCAGCTTGGACATATCCCAACGCGTTCAACCACTCCTGCCCCTGGCCCTGCATCGGGGAGGCACTCCGCTATCATGGGGTGCCTCCGTATCTGCGCCGGCTGGGTCGGTGACTACTTGCGCGAGAGGTTTGTCGTCTATCCTGGACGAGACGGCCGACAGCACCTGTGGGAGATGTCGTGCGGGTGTCCCGCAGGGATCCGTGTTGGGTCCCTTGCTGTGGAACATCGGCTACGACTGGGTGCTGAGGGTAGGACTCCCTCGAGAGGCCGACGTGACTTGTTACGGCAGACGACACTCTTGTCACGGCTCGGGGGAGTTCTTACAGGGAGGGCTTCCCGCCTTGCCACTGATGTCGGTATGGCAGGTGGTGAGGCGGATTCAACAGCTGGGGCTCCAGGTGGCGCTGAGTAAGTCCGAGGTGGTCTGTTTTCACAGACCTCGGCAGGCGCCACCGGTGGGGTCCCATATCGTGATTGGTGGCACTCGCATCGGGGCGAGGTCCCATATGAAGTACCTTGGGCTCGTCCTTGATGGCCGATGGAGTTTCCGCGAGCACTTCAAGCTGCTCGCCCCCCGACTAATAAAAACATCAAACAATTTTGAGAAGATTATTGCCGAACGTCGGGGGGCCCGGCGGAGGACGTCGCCGCCTCTACCTTGGCGTAGTGCGCTCCATGGCGCTATATGGAGCACCCGTGTGGGCGGAAGCCCTGACGGCCACTAGTTTCGCACCCCTGCGACGATCGCAGCGGGTGATGGCCATCGGGGTGATACGCGGATACCGCACGGTATCGTGTGAGGCGGCCTGCGTCCTAGCAGGAAGTCCTCCCTGGGACCTAGAGGCGGAGGTCGCATGCGTCCACGTACGAGTGGCGCTCGGCCCTCCGTCAACAGCAACAAGATCCTGCTCCCAGGGAGGTAGAGGCGTGGAAACTCCGAGCCCGGCAGTCTATGCTGGACAAGTGGCGGGAGCGGCTGGCGGAACCCAAAGTGCCGGCCGCTGGACTGTCGAGGCGTTCCGCCCCACACCTAGAACAGTGGGCGGAGAGAAGATCGGGGTCGTTGAGCTACCGCATGGTGCAGGTTCTGACGGGGCATGGCTGCTTCGGCCACTACCTGCACCGGATCGCTGGGCGGGAGCCAACGACCCGAGTGCCATCATTGGCGGCTGCGACGACGACACGGCGCAACAACACACTGGAGGAAGTGCCCAGCCTGGGCCGAGGAGCGCCGCGACCTCGTCGCAGCGGTGGGGAGTGCCCTCTCCTTGCCGGCATTAGCAGAGTCTATTGTCGGTGACGATGAGGCATGGCAGGCGGCTCTAACCTTCTGCGAACTGCTGATGTCGCAGAAGGAGGCGGCGGAGAGGGAGCGGGAGATGGACCCTTCCTCGCATCGTATCCGCCGCCGGAGAGCTGGGGGCCAGGAGGAGGGCCTATCGTGGCTCTCCCCCCCCACCTAGAGGCCTTGGGGCGGCAAGCTAGGGCTTCGCCGTCCCGTCACTTAGGGCCTCGAGATGGTGTGCGCGTGTCCTGCGCGCCTCTCACAATGTAGTCGGGGCGGAGAATCACTCCTTCCGCCCTAGCTCGGGATCGGGTCCGGCTCCACACCGGACAACGCCGGCGGGGGTCGCGCGATGTAATGCTCACGCAGTTCCCGCGACCCTGCCACTTATGGCGTCCGAAGGACACCGTCAGGTTTTAGGTCGGTTCGAGTCCGACATAAACCCTCCGGCTCCCTAGGGCTGGTCGGGTATCCGTGGGGATTTCCTGACGATAAAAAAAAAAAAAAAAAAAAAAAAAAAAAGGTTAGGTTAGGTTAGGGTTAGGTTAGGTTAGGTTAGGTTAGGTTAGGTTAGATAAGTTTTGATGACGAATTATGGCTAACTGTAGTTCGTAAGTTATGAGATATGACTATAAAACACAAAGTCACTTTATAGTATATATATTCATATCCTTTATACATCCTTTGGAGGTAGAAAAACCTCGAGGCCATATCTCCTTAGCCACTGTTAGCTTTAATTTGGAGCTGTAATGTCATTTACGAGTATAAAGAACGTTAGTGACTGATGTATAGAACAAACCAATCGCCCAATAGAGTAAATTAACCCTAAGTCCCTTAAAAACTAATAACATTTTACTACATACTAGGAAACCGGCAGTTAGCTAGCATTATTTTTACGTACCAGACGAAATTGTTATAAACTAATGCACTATTATAATAAAAAACGCAACCCTACTTAGTTTCTTTGAAAGACCAACAGATGTCTCTAACCTGGAGACCCTGACGAGCACGTAGCAGTGGTCGCCGGTGACGAAGGAGGAGTTGATGCCCAGGTTCTTGGCCATGATCTCCAGCGGCCAGCCAGCCGTGAACGCGCGCCACGGTCGCTCCAGCCTGGAAAGGGAACAAGAGAAATTAATTGGTAGTTGTCTAGTTTGGCCGACATACTTTACAGAATAAATATTTTCAACCTCATTCGCGTGTCTTTTAATTTCATAAGAAAATATAAACCTTGTTGTTGTAGCCAGTTAGCAATGGATTTGATCACGGGTCATCTGACGTGCAAGCAAGATGTGTTCGTCTTCATTGAAATGAATTAGATCTGGTATTTTCGTCGTGTAAATTGTATCAATTTATATTCCCAACAAGCATATTGTAATGACAACAAGAATATCGACTGTTTACCGTACATGATGACATTACAACTTTTCGTTCATCGTTAAAGTTCTCGACGTCCAGGGGTCAAGATATCAGGGGTTAGAAAAACCGAAACGTTTTTCTTTGTTGTGAAAATTTGAAAGGAAATAATAATAGGATGCTTTTTTTCTTTCGCAATACACATGTACAAAAGAATACAACCATTACCAATACTACGATTACATACATAAGTTGCTTAATCTGAAGGAAAATTAACATCTAACATTAATAATAACCCCTTCTTTTCCATTGAACACATTTAACACTATTAATTGTACTTATTGCATATCCTATAACACATCTAAATATTGTTATGCGACGTTTCATTTTTGTGTGGTCATGGATTACGTTCCGGTTCTTATTGGGACTCCCCTTAAATTTGTTATAAAACACTATTTGTTGGATGTGAAGCTTTGATCATGTGTCTAATGAATTATTATTAAATTTTATGTACACTTTGTCTGCAAAGATTCTTTACGAAGTGCCATTCGTTTCATTAATCTAATTTCATTTATTTCAAGTGTTAGTGTGTTACTGACATATTTTTTCCAAAAAATTAGTCTTTTTCGACTTTCAATAATTGATTTTATGATCCTTATGTTTAATAAAAAGATTTTCATTTCTTATAATAACTATAGGTACATCTCCCACTGACCTTTCAAAGCTAAAATCCCTGAAATAAGCCTGCAGCAGTTGCTTCAAGTTATCACAAAACTCCATGTGGAAATCTCCATCAAACAGGGTCTTCGGGTGGCGAGGCTTATTGCCTATTGCGAAGGAGTCCACATCTTTAAACACGGAGACAGTAGGTTCTCTGAATAGCCAGGTCTCTGAATCGTTCCTTGGTACCACGCGCATGCAGATGCTGAGGTAGCCATATCTGGAAATTGGGATGGAGAAAAGTATAAGTTGATGTCATATACAGAGGCCCAAAAGAACTAATGTGTTTTAGGATAATGTTAGTGTGATAGTGGAGTTATAGTCATCGTTAGAAGGGTCAGTAATCTTTTCAAAGATACCGATAATTAGACAAAACAAACGCGTTCACGACTATTAACCCTTGCGGGATAGTCAGAGGTTTAGGTGTCCATCTGCGCAATTGCGAAGGTAGTAAGCCTATGGCCACCTCGATACCACGTGTTGACCGGATATTGAGTAATCAATGTGACAGGTGGTAAGCCGTGTAGCCATTTATAAACACTGAATATTACCTGTTCGAGGAAATCAATCATAATTAGACAAGGCTCCAAAATCTTTCATTCGTCAAAATGTACATACATATGTATATACTTACATGAAAGCAAGGTTTAATCATTCAGTACAATATGAATAGTCTAATATAGTATTCTTATATGTGTAATAGTTCAATGTGTAATAGTATTCTTATACGTAGAATAGTTAAAATTTGGATTTGCAAGGGAAATAGAATTAGTTATTCATTATGTTCATATTCGTGTTTTATTTCTGTTACTTAAATGTTTCTATCGCTCCTTTGTGAATATAAATAATATTACGTTACGCTTTTATATTTCGAACATTGAAATAAAGGAAAATTGAAGGCATATTGAAGTCGTTATGAAACAAAAAAATTAAGGACATTGATGTTCATTTGTTGATACTGCCTTGCATGCATAAAAACTTAATTTAAAGTAATAGTAGTTACTAAAATAAGTACATTTTCATATATACTTTTTTCATGAATACAAAACTGGTGTTATTGATACTTTTGAATTGAATGGGTATTAGATATAGGATCGACAGAGGCCCAAGTACATTAAGTGGCCCGTGTTTGGGATGCTGTACCTCATGAAGATGTTGATGGCCTTCCCGATGCCCAGCTCCGAGTCGAGGGAGGCAGCCGCCACCGCCGCCACCAGCAGCAGCCCACGCCACCACATCTCACCGCACCCTGAGGATACGGAGACCAGAGTTAGTACATATAAAGTAACTATGCAAAGTTCTATCGGGTTAGGTATCGAGCTCTTGGTTAAATCTAGTATAAAAAGGAAAAAAATGACGTTGGGTGCTGTCTATCTAGTGATATGGCTTCAATGACCCATACCTAACAAGTCTTCGAAATTTCGGAGACGGGCATTCAAGCCTCTGACTACCCCGCCATAATAAAAAAGGGATTGTGTATACACAAGTCGTGAAGCGTATGCATGTATGTAAAAAGGAAAAAAGTAAGTCCACCATACTTAGACTTTTGATCGTAAGTTTATATAAACAATAAACAACTCAAAAACGTGTATTATGATTAATTTGACTAAGGATTTTAAGTAAATTATCGATTAAGTTCAGCTACTCAACAGTAGATGTCAGTGTAATTGTGAATCTTTAGTTATTCACTAGATGGCAGTATCTTCATTAGTTTATTTGATTGAACAAATTAATATTAATATCAGACGAAAAATTTTTTATAAGTAATAAATAGTTCTCTCATGAAATGAAATACGCATATTTTTATAATGTGTCTTTTAATCTTAAAGACGGACGACAACGATGCTATATAAAACTTTTTTAAGCCATTGTGTTATGATTAAGTTACTAAATTTACTATAAATATCCTCGAACCACAGATATAAGATTGAAATATCCAGATCGAAAGAATAACGATGAAGGAAAACATTGTTAGAAAACCTGTCTATCCCTCGGGATAGGTAAGCTAGTGCCTATATACGGTGATACGATTCACTACCTATCCCATTGGGTACTGTCTATCTAGTGAAACGCGCGCTTTGAATGACCCATACCTAACATGCCTTCGAAATTTCAGAGATGGGCACTCAAGCCTCTGACTACCCCGCCACACAATAAACGAATAGGTATGATTAAATACCATATATTGTCACTTGCTGCAATAAAAAACAATAAATTTTATTATAGTTACTAGCCTCTCACCCAAAAACTTACATAACCCCTAGTTCATTAGTTTATTATTAATGATATATGGACATTATTACACCAATTGAACTAGCCCATTCGTAAGTACATTTAAGACTTGTGTTAAGGGTATATTTAAGAAATATATACTTATTACACATAGATAAATACATATATAGCACATATAATCAACGACCAGACTGGAAAGCAGTAGAAAAGCGTAGTTCTTAACTCTGCCACCACTGGGAATCGAACCCCTTCGATTAGCGTTCCGGCAGCTAACCGATCTACTGAACAGTCTCGGGTCCTACAGGATGCGATCAGTATGTTATGAATACTAAGCATCCCTGAGGGCATTGCACCTTGAACAACCTGCCATTCTATTTATACTATTTGTATAGGCTTTACGTCTAGGATTTAGCATCTAAAAATGACTTTAGTATACATATCACTGTTAATTCTGTTAAATCTGAGGCTTGGCTCTGTATCAGTGGGTACAGGGTTGAAATTCCGCTTGAGCATGTACCAATGGAAATTAAGTTTAATGAATTTCTATGTACATATACTTAATAAAAATACATTTATGAAATGCATCGAATATTACGCTGAGGGAAAACATCGTGAGGAAACCTATCTGTTCCCCGAACAGGTAATAGTTAGTGCTTGTAAATGGCGACATGGCTGACCTGTCACATTGAGTATTGACTATCTGGTTAACACGTGGGTTCGAAGTGGCCATAGAACTACCTTCGAAATTGCGGAGAAGGAAACCTGAACCTCTGACTACCCTGCAAGGGTGTTTGGTCGTGAACGCGTTTGTATTTGGTAGGCAGAGGTTTAAGTGTCGCGCTACATATAAATACATTAATCCTTTAATCCATTTCGGGGTGGACAGAACCTTAGTTACACGAGAACATTGGGGTTGTTATATCATATTGAACATTCATGAATTTGCTAGCCCATCGCCCAATAGATTCCATTTACACCTTGTCCCTTAGCCGCCTTATGTCGGGAAGAACGGCAGCTAGTTAGCATTCTTTTTACGTCTTAGATTAGAACAGGTCAAATTTTTGGTATGAATGGTCATAACTTAATCAAAGTTATGTTTAAGTATTAAATATTAAGTTTATAAACAATGTTAACTATTAAACTTTATGTCTAACTGGGATTTTATTATATAGTAATAATATAATAATAATATTTGGGACATGATTACACCAATTGAACTAGCCCCTTGGTAAGGAAAATATACTTATTATACATAGATAAATACATATATAGAATATATAATCAACAACCAGACTGGAAGGCAGAAGAAAAGCGTAGTTCTTAACTCTGCCTCCACCGGGAATCGAACCCGGTACGTGTCGTCAAGTATGTATATATATATATAAATATATACACTTTTAACACCAAAATATATCTTACAACATACTTAAAAGTAACAAAAAACCTTCGCAACTTTAATACCTGCCCACCTCTTATAAACTTAGCAACTGTATATATTAAGAAAAATGCAATTAAAGCTAAGTAGCTTCAGTATAAGGAACCAAAATAAATGGCTCTCGAGATAAAGCTCATTGCAAGATAAATGAGAGCTTTTAAAAATAAAAATAACAGACGTTACAATTCTTACAATAGATGGCGGCTTACTTAAATTAGTTACATACATACAAAATATTGACTTATGATAGCGAAAGTTGTGTATGGCAAAACAGTATGAGAGTAGAATCAATGCCGTTGAAATGCAGTCTTTGCGAAGCATAAATATTTATCTTTTTGTAGTAACCAAGTTGGTTATGGCAATAAGCATGAAAGTTGAATTCATGCCGTTGAAATGCGGTCCTTGAGAAGAATATTATTTACAAATTCTTTCGTAGTGACTAGAACCATAACAATATTACTTCAGAGTTATAATCACGCATAGCAGTTGAATGACCTAGGAGATATTATATGTATCTCCAAGGTTCTGTCGGCCCCGAAAGGGATTAAAAGACCTGAATATACGAGTATAGTGGCATTAATATAGAATATTAGTGACAAGTTGCTAGTCCATCAACCAACAATTTTTATTGACCCCTAGTCCCTTAGTCGCCTCCTACGACGTGCCGGGAAGAACGGCAGCTAGTTAGCATTATATTTACGTTTCTACTAACACAGGGTTTTCAAACTACACAGTTTTCTTTTACATACATCACGTCCGATTCCCTGAACAGTGGTAGGCAGAGATCACGGATCCCCATCTGTCCCGATCCTGACTTCCGCTTTATTGACACTCATACACCTCCTCATAGACACTCGGCGGTTATAGGTACTTCTGACTTAACGCTTTTTCAATATAACGTCTATCTGACTGTCATATGTCTAGATGGGCCGGCCCCAACGGCCTTCACGACTTTTATCCCCTGCGTAGTAGGTAAAGGTTTTGGCTCCACCGAGTTTGTGATTCTATGAATCTTTCTTAGAACACCTCATACACACATAAAACAAATGCGTTCACGACCATTAATCCTTGCGGGGTAGTCACTCTGACTAACCTCTGGTTCAGGTTTCCATCTCCGCAATTGCGAAGGTAATAATTCTATGGACACCTTGAACCCACGTGTTGACCAGATAGTCAGTACTCAATGTAACAGGTAAGCCATGTCGCCATTTAAAAGCACTAACTATTACCTGTGCGGCGAACAGGTAGGTTTCCTCACGATGTTTTCCCTAACCGTAGTATTCGACACATTTTGTAAATGTATTTTTATTACGAAAATGTACATAGAAATTCATTAAACTTCATTTCCATTGGTACATGTTTAAGCGGGATTTGAACCCCGTACACACACACGCTCATCATATCATACACATTCATCATATCATACAGACTCGTAGGTTATAGGTACTTCTATTAATGAGAGCGTGTCATGAAATAGTTAGTGCCCAAAACAGTGCTTCAATTGACCTAAAGTTATCTAGGTAATAAAAAGCAAGTCATAAGTCGCCATTGACTGGAGATAAGGCTCCGGTATTGAATGTATAACATAAACATTTTGATTGATAAAGGCACGTGTTATGCTGTACGGTGTAGTCCATTTGATCTATTGAATATTGGAAAAGTAATTAAATACACATCAAAAATACTATCAGTACACCTAAATTATAGATAAAAACAAACGCGTTCTTGATAGTTAACCCTTGAGGAGTAGTCAAAGGTGCAGGTGTCCATCTCCGTAATTGCGAAGGTAGTAATTATATGGCTTATAGATAATAGATAAAAGATTATAAAAGTTTCAAGAGATTCGCGATTTATACTCATTATTAATAACTAACGGGACTTCTCGCGTAAGTTTTTATATAATAAAGTTAAACGGCGGGTTAATAAAGGTAACTTTATTATATAAAAACTTACGCGATAAGTCCCGTTAGTTATTAATCATGGGTAAAAGATAACTTTAGAATTGGCTCTGTATTATTTTGGATTCGGTATTTTTGGTTTGATATTCTGTATTTTGCCACCAAACGCAACATACCCAGCTGAGTTGGAACCTTTTTGCTGCGACAATAACATGCACAAGCTATACCCCCTAGTCTGTAAGTTTGATTTGTAGACGTTTGTGTATGTTTTTGAGGCTGTAAAGAAACGCGTTATTATTATTTTATGTTCTTTCATACTAACCTTAAATAATTTGCCTTTGAGTATTAATTTGTATGGTAGAATTTTTTACTGTTAATTTAAGAGTTAACCATCATCATAGTTACGTAAAAATTTCCTGAAATGTACATGGAACAAACATATTCTTCGAAATAAAAAAAAAAGATAATAATACAATTTATACAAAGAATTATTTGTTTATTTATTAATAATCAATAAAACCTCTAGAGTGGAGATCGCGTCTCAGTAAACGCAGTGTGGGGCGCCCCCGGCAAGGTGGGAAGACGACCTGCGCAGGTTGGCCGGCATCGAATGGATGCGAACGGCCACTGACAGGGAGAAGTGGCGTCATTTGGGGGAGGCCTATGTCCAGCAGTGGATTAATACAGGCTGATGATGATGGTGAATAAACCCTCTATATAAATAGTCATCTCTAACAACATTACTATAAGATGAAAATAAAATAATTCTTACAACTAACGTTAACTTTAAGTAGAGTGGGCTAGACACGTTAAGCTTAACACTCTCCATAGCACATACAGGAAGTTTTAATGTTAGATGGAATGCTATTTACGCATACATAATAGTCATAAAATGTACGCGAACTAGTTGATAAGATTTGCTAATGAAAACAAACTTGAATGAAATTCGGATATAGAGCATTGTTATAGAAGAATTCATAAACATACATATATGCTATCACGACCGTAGAACCTTTTCAGAGTCGTCAAAGATTGAGTGTCCACAGTATTACGAATTTCTGTATCAATTCAAAACACAGCTTTATATTCAACTAGCGACCCGCTCCGGTTTCGCACGGGTATAAAATATATAACCTACTCCACTATTTAATGGATGTTATTATACATATAAACCTTCCTCTTGAATCACTCTATCTATTGAAAAAACCGCATCAAAATCCGTTGCGTACTTTCTAAGATTTAAGCATACAAAGGGACATAGGGACAGAGAAAGCGACTTTGTTTTATACTATGTAGTGATAATCAGTTACGAACGTGATAGGCAGTAAATCATGGTATACAGGTACTGACTATCACCATCTTAGATAAATAGCCAGGTTTCCTCACGAGAACTTTTGTATCGACGCGGCCACGACGACGGTTCTGTATTTTAAGATAACACCATTCAAAAACAAAAAGACAAACGCGTTCACGACCATTAAATCTTGCGCGGTAGTCAAAGGTTCAGGTGTCCATCTCCGCAATTGCGAAGGTAGTCATTCTATGGCCACCTCGAACCCACGTGTTGACCAGATAGTCAGTACTCAAAGTGACAGGTGGTAAGCCATGTCGTCATAATTAGGTTTGCTCACGATGTTTTCCCTCGCCGTAGTATTCGATGCATTTCGTTAATGTATTTGTATTACGAAAATGTACATAGAAATCCATAAAACTTCTATTCCATTGGTGCATGCGGGATTTGAACCCTGTACCCATTGATACAGAGACAAGCCCAAAACAACTGCGCTACGACGAATTTAATATAAGACATATAGTTATATAATAACAGTAAAAAAAACATTGCTTCCAAAGGAAACCTACCTATGATTAGCATCTATCTAGTGAAATAAGCTTTCAGTGACCCATACCTAACATACCTTCGAAATTTCAAAGATGGGCCCTCAAGCCTCTGACTACCCCCCCGCCACAATAAAAAAGGGAGTGTGTATACACAAGTCGTGAAGCGTCGTATGTTATATTTGACTCGTTTCGTTATGCTTGAACTACAATCCGTTGTGCATTAAGGTTACTAACATTAATTTGATTAGTTATATCATTAAAATAGTTTTTGTGATTCTCGACCGTGAGTTTTGTACCAAATGTATTATTATTTTGATATTAAAATTGATGTAAGCAATGATTTAAATGTTTAGATGGTTCTGAAGTGCCTAAAATACATGTTATATTATGACTCTTCTGCTTTTTATGGTTTTCAGAGAATTTGATACAAATATATAATACAAGAAAAAATCTAGATGTCATGATTTGTCAAAATCAGCTGACTACTATATTATATCATATGAAGATATAGATACAAAAATGTAGTGAAGTTAAATATGGGCAAACTAATAACATTAAAAATAATTTGGAATTTAAGAAAATTAATTTTAAAAGAGTATAACTCACCCATATAGCTTTCAGGAAAGAAACTTTATTGAAGAGATATAAAGTATAAAACTGTACATTCTATTAAAACTACGCCTCTAGAACTAAAACAATGTGCATATATGTACGAATTAGACCAATACGAAAGATTGAGAAACAATAAACATATCTACATTTATGTGATAAAGTGTCACGCGATAAATCGATTTTAAAATTGGATCGAATGCCATCTCTTGTGAAATGTTGCGAATTTTTTGCAATATATGTAACGGACGATAAGAAATTGGGTATTCGAAGTTAGAGCACGTACATACATACATTTCACGACCGATAAAACTTGCGAGGTAGTAAGAGGTTCGGGTGGCCACCTCATACCCACTTGTTAACCAGAGAGTCAGTACTCAATGTGACAGGTGGTGATACAAAATTAATCGTGTTGTATAATACGAAAGTGTTTCATCAGGATCTAGACAAATGGGAATCCACGATCTTTGCCTACCCCTAACATAAACATTCGCTAATATACACACTCCCTTTTTATTGTGGCGGGATAGTCAGAGGCTTGAGTGCGAAATTGGATCTCCGAAATTCCGATGGCATGTTAGTTACGAGCCGCTCAAAGCCCGCGTTTCACTAGATAGTCAGCACCCAACGTGATAGGTAGTAAACCGTTTAGCCGTATGTAACACTGGCTATTACCTATCAAAGTCAAATGTTTTTATTCAACATAAGTACAGTACAGTACATTCATTGAAACTCAAAACATTTGCCTGACACTGGTTGTCTCTTAGCATTGAAATTCTACCGTTGGTTCGGAAGCCCTGGCTCGGAGAAGAACCAACAAGAAACTCCGGCTTTCAGGATATTTTGCCCAGTGCCAGTTACAAAAACAAATTTAGATTAACAGAAATTATACAGAAACATAATTTTCTTTGCACATAACCTGAGGCATAGGCAGGTTTCCTCACGATGTTTTCCCTTACCGTTAGCGACTGTAAATTAAGTTCGTGTAAGCCATTTTTAAAGTCCATCTAAAGCTATACATCTTTAGACGTACCCAACCTTGGAAGTCGGCGATTGGTTTTTAACACCACGATCCTAATGCGCGTTTCATTTCCATTCCGTAATTGAAAGTGTTAATTTATGTCACAATTATGTTTGTACACATATACTCACGACCTTTAATCCCTTTCGCGGTGGACAATATCACAAATAAATAAAAAACTAGAAAATATAAACAACTATAAGCTAGATAAATAAATAGAGACAAGTAAATATCTCCTAGGTCCCTTAAATTGAGACACGGTCTCCCCTCACTTTTTAGTCCTAATATTAGGGTTGTTATGCCATATGGAACATTCGTGGCAGGTTACTAGCCCATCGCCCATTAAATTCGATCTACAATATTCCATATGTAACGTTATGTTATGCTAAAGATGATTTATGACATATACTTTCTGTTCTTTTCCCCTAAGAGAGATGAGTAGATACATTACAATCGGGGTTATGAGGACATTAATATCAATGACAGGTTGCTAACCCATCGTTCAAGAGGTTCTATGTACCTTGAAGCCCTTAGTCGACTTCTTATTCGGGAAGAACGACAGCTAGTTAACATTCTGATTACATAAGACAAACGCATTCACGACCATTAACCCTTGCGGGGTAGTCAGAGGTTCAGGTGTCCATCTCCGCAATTGCGAAGGTAGTAATTCTATGGCCACCTCGAACCCACGTGTTGACCAGATAGTCAGTACTCAATGTGACAGGTGGTAAGCCATGTCGCCATAATTAGGTTTCCTCACGATGTTTTCCCTTACCGTATAATTCGATGCATTTCGTAAATGTGTTTTTATTACGAAAATGTACATAGAAATTCATTAAACTTCATTTCCATTGGTACATGCTCAAGCGGGATTTGAACCCTGTACCCACTGATATAGAGCCAAGGCTCAAACAACTGAGCTACGTTGAATTACAATATTATTATAATAAAAATATGTATGTTTACAAACTCTAATGTTAATTTGGCACCTAAAAAGACAATAATCATCTACTACAATGTCGTAAGAGGCGATTAATGGAGAAAAACCCACACCACAAAACCGAGTCACGATTTCGTAATCAAAGATGCGAAGAGCAAATCCGAGAATTGAACTTTGAACTTCAACTTAAAAAGTCAATGCCAATAACCTAGGTGCCGACGCATCGACACGTTAGTGCTAAGAGGATTAGGCAGGTGCTGCTCATACACTCTCGGCGGTTATAGGTACTCCTAACGTCACCTTATCTATCTTTGTAAGTAATAATACGAAATAGTACCTAACTATAAGTAAATAGTGTTTTTGCGAAATTTGTTCATGACATTTGCAAATAACAATTCACATGCACGATCGCGACCTTTTACTTATAGAAGGGAGACAGATAGACGGAGATAATGGCTAGGCTTCTCATTATGTTTAATTATGTCTACATTTCTTGAAAGGGTGTGAAGAATTAAACGATCTCCGTGGCGCGATCGGTTAGCCGCCGGAACGCTAATCGTTAGGTCCCGGGTTCGATTCCCGGTGGAACTACGCTTTTCTTCTGCTTTCCAGTCTGGTCGTCAATTATATATGATACATATGTATTTATCTATGTATAATATGAATATATTCGTTATATATACGTTGACTAGTACCCTTAACACAAGTCTTAAATGAACTTATCAAGGGGCTAGTTCAATTGGTGTAATAATGTCCAAATATTATTATTTATTAATTATTTAATTATGGCGCTTAAAATTCGTTAGCAAATTTTAGCATATAAATTATAGGTTATGATGGATTTTAGTAACTTATGATAGGTTGTCAGTACTTCGTCTAAATAATACACCTTAATTACATACGGTACGTCGAGGAGATAAGCTTCTGATAATTTTCAATTTGTTTACTCATAGAACGTAAAATATAAAATGAAAATTTTACATAGATATAAAACCTGCTTTTTATTTTAATTAATAATGGTACCTTTTATAACTAAACTAGCGACCCGTTCCCGCTTCGCACTTCTGGCTATTTAATGAATGTTATTATACATATAAACCTTCCTCTTGAATCACTCTATCTATTAAAAAAACCACATCAAAATCCGTTGCGTAGTTTCAAAGATTTAAGCATACAAAGGGACATAGGGACAGAGAAAGTGACTTTGTTTTATACTATGTAGTGATTATAGATCATTGATAAAATCATAATTATACGTTAAACTTAACAACATTACACAACAAATTACTCTCAAATTAACTAGCCTCTTACAAACAAACGTGAAGAACGGCAGCTAGTTAACTACCATTCCAGTACCAAGCTATCAAATCACGTGTCAAGAAAAACCTCGTCCACTTAATCTTCAATAGCGTGACATGAGACCATAAAATTGACCTCAGTGAGGTCATGGCTCATAGAACGTCACCACTCGTTAAAAGTGACTAGGGGTCAAGGGTAAGTCTCTATGTGTATGTGTGTGAGTAAATGAATGTATATATCACGCCTGATTCCCTGTAGAGTAGGCAGAGATCATGGATTCCTATTTGTCCCACTGACAGACCACTTTCGCTTCATTGACACTCATACATCTTCTTATACACACTCGACGGTTACAGATACTTCTATCGTCACCCTTTTTCAAAATGGCGTCTATCTGACTGTCATATATCTTATTGGGCCGGTCTTACATAACCGCCCTTCCACTTCACTCACGTATACTACTTTTGTCAATCTACTTAGTCACTACATCTTCTTTCAAACCGCAACCTTCCCTTTTCACACTCAATAATATCTCCTAGGTCACTTTTTAGCATGAATATTGGGGTTGTGATGTCATATGGAACATTGGTTACAGGTTGCTAGCCCATCGCCGAATAGATTTCATTTATTTCGAGTTATCAATATTCATTATCAATGCCATTACGAGCTCTTAGATATGTATAATTGGAGTGTGTGTATGAACGCTTAAGTGAATGAATGTTAAACTAGGAATCTATCTATAACTAGGATCTCTGCTTACCCTTCTTAAAGAAACAGGATGTGTGTATGTATGTTATATGGGTGATCTCATATTGTTACGTTTATGCATATCACCTAACTTAATTATCATACTCGGAACATACAAAATTGTGTGTAACTAACTACTTAATATGTGTTATATTGTAATAAGTATGATATTTGTCCTTCACGGTATGTTACGGTCACGTTTGGTCATGAAACAATTGAATATACATATCGTCACGACTTTAATTGCTTCCGGGGTAGACAGGCTAGTGAATTGATAATTCAATTCGTTAAAATTAATAATTAGTGTTTACAAACTTAATTTGTCACTGTCGTTTGGAGCGCAGAGTGCCCAATATGCTGGCAGCGTTCCCCCTCTGAATAGCCAGACTAATTCTCTGGCGGAGGAAGCTACCAGCTCTGCGATCCCCACTGGACTCTTGCAGCCGAAGATCCCTTATGCTACCTTTATTATTATATTACATAGTAATTACTACCTTCGCAAATACGGATATGGACACCTGAACCTCTGACTACCCTAAAAGGGTTAATGATCGTGAACGCGTTTGTCTTTGTGTGTCTAGAAGACATAATGACTGGTTTCTAGCCCATCGTCCAATAGATTCTATTTACCCCTAGTCCTTTAACCGCCTACGACATGCCGGGAAGAACGGCAGCTAGTTAACATTATTTAACGTCCCATCTAGCACGGAACTTTTTTTATTTGTTAGTCTTAAACAATCGTAACGTGTTTAAAAGGAGGTGAAACAAAAGAGGCCTTGTCATCGTGCTTCCGTTGTTTGTCCCAAAAACTAAATCTTTCAATGACATCGAAGGTCAGAATATCAACCTAGCAACTAATACCAATGTTCCATAACAATGCAATCTTAACTCGGTTAGATAATGTCACCAAGGTTCTGTCCACCACAAAGTAGTTCAGGGTATACACACAACCTTTCACGCTATTAACCCTTACACGGTAGTCATGAGGTCGCGTTACCATCAGTCAACGTGACAGGTGGTAAATCCTGCCGCCATATACAAATAGTGACTAATAGATATTGTAGTAAGATTCATAAACTAATTAAAAAACTTAACCACCTGTCACATTGAGTACTAATCTGGTCAACGCGCGGGTTCGAGGTGCCCATAGAATTACTACCTTCGCAATTGCGTAGATGGATACCTGAACCCTTGATTACTCCGAAGGGTTAATGGTCAAGAACACGTTTGTCTTTTCGTACATACATACGCATCACGCCTGATTGCCTATAGAGGGGTTGGCAGGGATCACGGATCCCCATTCGTCCCGATCCTGACAGACCACTTTCGCTTCATTAACACTCATACACACTCGGCGGTTATAGGTACTCCTAAAGTCACCCTTTTTCAATAAAGCTTTAAGTCTTTTTGTCATAAACTAATTAATCATTCTATTGTTAGATTCGAGACCCAAGACGCCAATCACATCTTACGAAATTGCAATAGGCTCAAATTAACAGTCTATTGAACATAATTAGCACTGGTAATAATTTCATCAAAATTTCGCAATTTCATCTCTGCTAATATTATAAAGTTGAAGAATTTGTTCGTTTGTTTGAATGCAGGTACATACTGGTTTTGATTGATAAATTCTTTATGTGTTGTATATAGTTAATAGTTGTAGTGGCTAATAGTAAAACTAAGATTAGTTCTCATTAATTATTATTATAATTCTTCTCGGCAGACATTTCTAATTTGATTTATTTAAAGCATTAGTTTATTTTATTAGTATATTTTGTATGAAAAAAATATTCTTTATTTTCTTTCAACTAGTGATTTTATGATCCTTATATTGAAATAAAAGATTTTTCATTTCATTTCACAGCATTTATCTAGGAAGTTTTTATGTTATATAATATCACGCTGCAACTTTTAGGAGACAAAAAACAGTGGAAAATATCAAGTATTTTTTGTTAATGATAATTTCGTTCGCATTTAGAAACATCAAATTAAATTGGATCAAATTGGAGACATTCTTCTCAAGCCGGGTGTACGTAGTGAATAACAGAAGAGCATGTATGAGAAGGTTAATGGGTGTGAGTGAAGCAAGAGAGATTTGTCACCCGTTCCAGGTGGCGATCGACAGTATCTGCCTATTCCGTTGGGGACGTAGAGGCGTATATGTATGTATGTATTTAGGAACATTTAACCAAAAATAAAAGATTATTCTATATGAATCATGAATCATAACTATTATAATTCGATGAAGTCGCGGGCTTAGCTAGTCTCTCAATATAGCATTAAATTTATCTAATTAAATCTCAATTACTAATACCCAATTAGGCATTGATAATTTCAATTCAATTCGAAGCGCTGAGTTTAACTATGTCAAGTACAACAATTACAATAGCGTAGCGAAAGATGCATTGAATCACGACTAATGAAGATCTAGAAATTAGTACTTTTTACTGAAATACGAGATAGAACACTTAGTTTCATAATACATACATATACATTCACGTCCTTTAATCCCTTTCGGGGTGGACAGAACCTAAGAGACGCGATAATATCTCCTAGGTCACTTTTGAGAATGAATATAAGGGTTGAGATGGCATGAGTAAGGGGCATGTCGTAGGAGGCGACTAAGGGCTAGAGGCTATGGAATCTATTAGACGATGGGCTAGCTAATCGAAACTAATATTTTAGAGATTAACTCAAATATAACCAAGAAGATATTATTTATCATTATACTTCCGAGGTATTATCTACCCAATATGACTTTAATGAACAAATAACATACATACATACACATCACGTCCGATTCTCGGTAGAGGGATAGGCAGGCAACACAGATCCTCATCTGTCCCGATCCTAATTAACCACTTCCCCTTCTTTGACACTTATACACCTCATACACAAGCGTCAGTTATAAGTACTTCTAACATCGCCTGTTTTCAATATGGAGTCTATCTGACTGTCATATGTCTTATTGGGTCGGCCCCTACGTAACCAAAAACTAGTCCCCAAAACTGGTACTAATATGGATGCGACCTTGAATCTTACGTAACCGGTTCAATACCAAGGATTCCACTTTCACTCGCATCATTCGAGCGATGGACTAGTAATCCATAACCTAACATACGCTTCACGACTTGTGTATACACACTCCCTTTTTATTATGGCGGGGTAGTCAGAGGCTTGAGTGCCCATCTCCGAAATTTCGAAGACATGTTTGGTATGGGTTATTCGAAGTTCGCGTATCACTAGATAGACAGCACCCAACGTGATAGGTAGTGCACCGTATCGCCGTATATAGGCACTGACTATTACCTATCCTGAGGGATAGGCAGGTGAAATTTAAATGTATGTTTTTCATTTACGTACACAATTTATAGTCGCTAACGGTGAGGGAAGACATCGTGAGGAAACTAGTAATCCATGAGGTTTTAAAACCTAAACGTAGCTAAGAAGGGTTTCTGTGCTAGTCTGGAACGTAAGAAGAATAACTAGCTGCCGTTCTTCGTATATGGAGGCGACTAAGGGACTAGAAGAAAAAAAGCAATGTGCTAACAACCTGTCACTATAAGACATCATACATACACATCACGCATGATTCCCCGTAGAAGGATAGGTAGAGATCACAGATCTTCATTTGTCCGATGACAGATCACTTTTGCTTCATTGACATTCATACATCTTCTCATACACACTCGGTGGTTATAGGTACTCCTAACGTCGCCCTTTTTCAATATGGCGTCTATCTGACTGTTATATGTAAGACATCTCAATCTCAATATTCATGATAAAATGTTACCTAAGTGATATTATCGTGTCTGAAAGTTTTTATTGACCACTCCGAAACGATAGAATGTATATGTATCTATGTTGATATGATTAATTAAATAATCTGATTTAACGGTCTTAGAAAAAGTCAACTAAAATTGACGAAAAATTTTAGTAACTTTTTATTTACGTATCGTGTTAAAAATATATTTAAATTCACATGAATATAACAATATCATGTAAATTAATTAATGAATAATTAATGCCACTTTTTATCCAATAAAATATCAATTAACAAATGACATTCAAATCTCAAGATGTTGTAATAAAACGATTATTATCAATTAAATATGGTAATGTCTGACATTTTAGTTTTTTCCTTGTTTACTTGTGTTTTTTATGACTATTGTAATTACTATACAAGGATGTACATTGATTTAATTATATTATCTAATCCAATGGTAATTTGGGACTTGTATAGATTCTAATCAGCTTTTTTCTAGGTATTATATAAAAAAAGAGTTGATCAAAAAGGTGAGGTATTGACAATGCATGACTATGAGGTAAAATAATCCATTTATTCAAATTTGCGAACACTAGTTAGTTAATTTTTAAAGGAATATTTATGCTAAAAGTGACCTAGGAGTTACTATATCGTCGTTCTGTTCACTCTGAAAGGGATTGAAGTACGTGAATGTATATGTTATGTTATAATTTAATGCACTAAAGGTTGTGTTTACCTTAAAGGTAATTATAGATATATAATGTACGTACGTTGATTTGTGTATTTGTAAGAAATGAAGTAAGTAAATTTTACCCGTTATATATCAAAATATATTTATTATACATAGATAAATACATATATAGCATATAATCAACGAGCTGACTAGAAAGCAGAAGAAAAGTGTAGTTCTTAATTCTGCTTCCACGGGGAATCGATCCCGGGATCTCATGATTTGCGTTCAGGTTGTTAACCGTTCGCGCCTTCAAGAAGCAAATAAGGAAATAATATTATTGACGTATACGTAAAAACCCCATATCTTAACCAGATATTTAACTCATATTTTCCTGATTCTATGCTAATGTGGGATTTTGATATAAAATAACTAACTGCATTTCCTCAGCATATTATAGTAAGAGATATGTGAAGAAGTGTAGTCTAATTTTATTTAAGACAATGGGCTAGCAATTTATTACTATTAAACTTTATAGTATTAGGTTTAAAGACTGTAAATATAGAGTGATTAATCAATATAACACAACTTTTAGTCCTAAAATATCAAGATGACATCGACATTCATATAAACGGGTGTACTTATAACCACCTAGTGTGTATGAGGAAGTATATAGATGTTAATAAGTTGAAAGAGGTCTACAGGGATCGGGAAAAAATTTCATCCGTGATCTTAGGCTGCCCTTTTGTAGGAAGATAGCGTGATGATTTTGTATACTTAGATATGTATTTAATAAAGTTTACCAAGGTTCTGTCCACCCCTACCACGATTTGTTACAAGTTACGTAAAAGCAAATTCTAGAAAGGAAACGAACACCCATTGATTAAACGAACAATGCCGTTATATTAAAAATATGTTTACAAAATTGATATTACTGGGAATTATGAAATTCAATGAAAGTAAGTTTTCATAATAACCATTATGAATTTTCAATGAAAAGGAAATGCTCATTATTATTACTTTTAAGCTTCCTGCTAAGGACGCATACAAATGCTAGTTTGGGATTAGAAATAAGTAAGCAGCTTACTGGCGATATTTTGTAAGAGAGTACTGTGCTAGGGACGTAAAAAGAATGCTAAGTAGCTGCCGTTCTTCCCGGCATGTAGAACTAAGGGAGTAAGGGTAAATTGAATCTATTGGGTGATGGCTAGCAACCTGTCACCAATGAACTGTACACAAATTATTTGATATTGCTTGTATAAAATATTACTAACACTAATTGATCACCTACCTATAATCACCGAATGTGTATGAAGACATATGAAAATGAACCAAAACACTCAGTATATACAAAAATGCCCATTCATCTACTTACCACCGACCCTACGTCTCTCAATCGCCTCGAAACTGTTTGTTTTGTAGCAGTGACTCAATTACATAAAAACAAGTTCAATTATGCATGGAGCAATCTTATTACGGCGATGGACTAACAACCATCGGTTTAGGCATTGACACACTTTCGGTGCTTTGTGGGACATTCTGTGAAGTTCATAATCATGTGTACCCTGTTTGTTTATAGGCGTGAAGATGGTTATAGTTGTAATTTATATGGGAATAAAGATATTATTATTATTAAGGTATAAACTGTATATTTATATAAAACCTAATTGATTATTTTGTGTATCTATTTATTATGTAAATGGCGACATGGCTTACCACCTGTCACATTGAGTACTGTCTATCTGGTCAACTCGTGGGTTCGAGGTGGCCATTGAATTACTACCTTCGCAATTGCGGAGATGGACACCTGAATGACTACCCCGCAAGGGTTAATGGTCGTGAATGCGTGCGTTTTTGTCTTGTCTTTGTCTATTTATTAAGCCGTGCTAGTATTGGAAATACTAATAGATTATTCCCACCCCTATTTAACTACCCTTCCACCTAATTTACATACATATATACCATTCTACTCGATAGTTTGGACATGTTATACGGATGAATGATAGTAGATTGACAAACGGAATATATTTGGGTGAAGTGGAAGGGCGGTTACGGCGGTTATAACTATACATACATACATATGTTATTTATTAATATATGTATGTTAATTAAACCAACGTTTATGCTAGTATTCAAAGAACAGAAGAGCATGTATGAGAAGGTTAATGAGTGTGAAGCAAGATAGATTTGTCACCTGTTCCAGGTGGACATCAAGTCTCTGCCTATCCCCTTGGGGACGTAGAGGCGTGAATATATGTTTCTATGGAAGTAGGTAACCGTATCATTCACTCACTTGTATTACATCTGTCGAAATACTTTTGCCACATTACTAATATTGTATTACCCAAGCGGTTGGAATGTCATGCGTGTATGCTAGCTGGGACTCATTAATGTAAATAGCTGCCGTTCTTTCCGGTATTTGGTACATACATACACATGAAGCCTGATTCCCTGTAGAGGGGTACGCAAAGATCATGGATCCCCATATGTCCCGATCCCGACTGACCACTTTCGCTTCATTGACACTCATACTCACTCGGCAGTTATATGTACCTCTAACATCACCCTTTTTCAATATCTCGTCTATCTGACTGTCGGATGTCTTATTGGACCGGCTCCTACCTAACCGCCCTTCCACTTCATCCACATATGTATATTCCTTTTGTCAATCTACTATCATTCATCCGCATATCATGTCCAAACCATCTAAACATGCTCTTTTCAATCTTAGTCACTACATCTTCTTACAAACCGCAACCTTACCTTATCACACTATTTTTAATTCTATCATTCAATGTTACTCCTAACATGCTTCTCAGTGACCGCATTTCGACGGCATTAATTCTACTTTCATGCTTTTTTTGCCATACCCAACATTCACTACCATAAGTCAATGTTGGAACCAGCACAGCCCTATGAATAGCCATACGTGCCGATTGAGAAATCAACTGGCTACCCATAACACTATACAAGGCCCCATTAATCTTATTATACATAAAAATGTTATTATACTTAATTCCCATAGTTGTTTATTCACTCAAGTATCTGTATACCCCGGTAGGTTAACGGTCGTGACGCATAAGAATAGTATGTTTTTATAATTGATCCAATTGTTCTCTACTTATTAACAAAACATACATACATACCTTTCGATATGATCATCAGGTACTCATTGAATACATACATACTTTATATGTCCTTTAATCCCTTTCGGGGTGGACAGAACCATGGAAACATGAAAACATCTCCTTGGTCACTTTAAAACATGAATATTGGGGTTGTAATGTCATTTGGAACATAGGTGACAAGTAGCTAGCCCCTCGCCTAAAAGATTCCATTGACTATTCTCTTAGTCGCCTCCTACGATATGCCGGGAAGAACGGCAGCTAGTTAGTATTCTAATGTTCAATACTAGCACGGGTGTGAGACAGTCTTCTCAAGGTGTGCGTAGTGAAGAACAGAAGAGCATGTATGAGAAGGTTAATGGGTGTGAGTGAAGCAAGAGATTTGTCACCCGTTCCAGGTAGCATAGTCTCTGCCTATCCCGTTGAGGACGTAGAGGTAATATAAACAAAAACAAACGCATTCACGACTATTAACCCATGCGGGGTAGTCAAAGGTTCAGGTGTCCATTTCCGCAATTGTGAAGGTAGTAATTCTATGGACACCTCGAACCCACGTGTTAACCAGATAGTCAGTACTCAATGTGACAGGTGGAATATATGTATGTATACTACTTGATACACAAATGAACCGATATACATTCACGCCACAGTTGTTTCCCAGGGTAAGCAGCGTGGGAACGCCCATTGTGACATTCCGTTTCTTCAAACAAAGGAAACAGTTAACTTTCTTCTCACTTTTTGTGAACGGGTGATCGACTTTAACAGGAAATGATTACTTATATGTCATGTATGAGGGGTAGACAGAGATCACTGGTACATAAAGCTCAAATTACGCTCGTTTTCATACATCGAGGTAGGCAGAGATCACGGATCTCCATCTGTCCCGATCCTGACAAACTACTTCTTCATACACAAACATACATACACATCACGCCTGATTCCCTGTAGAGGGGTAGGCAGAGATCACGGATTCCCATTTGTCCCGATCTTGACAGACCACTTTAGCTTCATTGACATTCATACAGCTTCTCATACACACTCGGCAGTTTTAGGTATAGGTGCCCATCTCCAAAATTTCGAAGGCTTGTTAGGTATGGATCAATCAAAGCTCGCGTTTCACTAGATAGACAGAACTCAACGTGATAGGTAGTGAACCGTATTTCCGAATCTGCACTGGCTATTACCGATCCGGTGGGTTAGGCAGGTTTCATCACGACGTTTTCCCTTACATTTATTACGATGTATTTAGTATTACTATTGTTATAACATTATGAGTGAGGTTTTATTGAAAGTCTTTTTATAATACATACCCCTACCTTAACCAAACAGCAGATATACAGCTAGTCAGTCCCCATTCGAATCCCTTTCATTAACCGCACTATTTCATGCTATAAAAGGTTGCGTTAAATGTAACAATCTCTTGAGAAAATATCGTATCGGAGTGTCGACTCGATTGTTCGTGTGACCCAGAAGAGATTGCAAAAGTATCGATACAACACTCGTTTATTTGCTGGGGCAATGTCTTTGAGTTAATTGGTTTGGTTAGATACCTTTCTTCTTAAAGGTACTACTAACTACTACTACACTCTAATGCTAAGTAGCTTTACTAACTATTTTACTAATACTTTTGTTTGGAGGTCTATAAACCGTAATAATAATTGTAATTAGAACTTTACTAATACTACTACTAACTACAGTTACTAATAATAATATTAATATAAGTTTGTTAAGCATAACATAACTTAACAATTTATTTATTTATTATGTATGCTATTGTTTTTATATTAAGTAATTTACAGATGAAATTGGAGACTTCGTTCTCAAGGCGTACGTAGTGAGGAACAGAAGAGCATGTATGAGAAGGTTAATGGGTGTGAGTGAAGTAAGAGATTTGTCAGCATCTCGGATCCCATTGGGGACGTTGAGGCGTGAATATATGTATTTTTTATGCACTTACTACGGTTAGGGAAACATCGAAAATATCAACTTGATGATGGCAATGGAAAATAAACATATTTTGACTATATATTTATCTCGTACATCAATAGTGACAATAGAATTACTACCTCCGCTATTGCGGAGAAGTACACGCGGATATTTGACTGCCTCTTAAGAGTTAATAGCATGGAGTAATTAATAAGAGGAGTGGGCCTTACGCAATATTTGTATGGAAATTAGCTTGGCATTACGCGGGCTGAAACGAGGTTCGCGGGATGGAGGGGAGATATTACAACCAATTAAAACACGGCATTTTGTGAAACAAAACAGGTATTTTCTTTCTACTGCACATTTTTATTTGTGTTTGTAAGCTGTACCAGTGTCCCATAAACATATTTTCTTTCCATCTATATGTGTTTTAATAACGCTACAATAAAATTAACTATAGCCATTAAAACCACCGCAATAATAAAATAATCAATTATATCTATCACAATTTAAGCCTTAACTATAATCCCATATACCGTATATAACATTATTTAAATGTCACCTTGGCATTACAAAATTAGCCTCAATGAGCAATATTGAGGACTCATTAAACTCAATCAGTGGCCATCTAATGGCCATCTACGAGCCATTGTCACTATCTATTGCCTATATTAACAAGGAGGTTGGGATCTATTAACCTCCATTGATTCACAAGCGTGTTCAAGTATTTGTTGCGAATTTATATAAGTAGATATGTAGATATATAGCTGTAGACAAGTAGGTTAGATTTCTGACTTGTTATTAGAGGTCATACATACATACACATCACGCCTGATTCCCTGTAGAGTGGTAGGAAGAGATCACGTATCCCCATTTGTCCCGATCCTGACAGACCACTTCCGCTTCATTGAAATTCATACATCTTCTCATACACTCTCGGCGGTTATAGGTACACCTAACGTCACCTTTTTTCAATATAGCGTCTATCTGACTGTTGTATGTCTTATTATATTATGCGAATTTGTATAAGAAGATATATAGCTGTAGTCAAGTGGGTAAGACTTCTGAATTCTTATTAGAGGTTCTAGTTTCGAATCCCGGCTCTGGCATGTACCAATGAATGAAAAATAAGAACGCAATTTCAATCGTTAAAAACCAAACCTCTGACTATCGTGTATAGGATTAGAACCTTGATAATTGATGTAAGTTCTACTAAATACATATACATTCACGTCCTTTAATCCCTTTCGGGGTGGATAGAATCATAGAGAGACTATAATATCTTCTAGGTCAACTTTAGCATGAATATTGGAGTTGTGATATTTGTGAAACATTGGTGACAGGTTGCTAGCCCATCGCCCGATAGATTCTATTTACCTTTGTCCCTTAGTCGCCTCCTACGACACTCTGGGAACAAAAGCATCTAGTTACTTACTTTTAGATCCCATCTAACTTGTCTAATTAATGGCAAACTTAATAGCTTTGGTGATTGTAGATTAAAAATACCTTAAAATCTCTTACTTGTCTTACGACACATAAGAACGGCAGCTAGTTAACATTCTTTTACGTCCCAGACTAACACGGGACAATGTATGTTTGTTCCCATTCAATTAACATTTAACAATTCCGCTATGAAATGACGTTATGTGTTTGGAAAATATAAAAAGGTACTAAGAATTACCGTTCCATACGTCATTCATACAATCTTCTGATTAACTGTATGTTAAACATATACATACATACATCACGTTCGTTTTCCTGTAAAGGGGTAGGCAGAAATCACGGTTTCCATCTGTCCCGATCCTGACAAACCACTTTCGCTTCATTGACACTCGTACACCACTTTAAATGAACACTCTCGGCGGTTATAGGTACTTAATAAGATACCCCTTTTTAATATTATGTGTAAATATATGTGACATATTAATGTAAAGAGATGATTTTATATATAGTATGAATAACAAGTAATAAATAAATAACAAGCACAAACCTACCTGTTCCCAGAACAGGTAATAGTTTGTGCTTGTAAATGGCGACATGGCTGACCACCTGTCACATTGAGTACTAACTATCTGGTCAACACGTGGGTTCGAGGTGGCCATAGAAATACTACCTTTGCAATTACGGAGATGGACACCTGAACCTCTGATTACCCCGTAAGGGTTAATGGTCGTGAATGCGTACGTAGTATGAATAAAACATGAAACAACTTACTTAAAAAAACTACTTGATATTCGTAGTTTTATCCGTCAATTTAAATAAGTAAAAAAAGCCATCATCGTGATTAAGTATCAAAGTGTAGGAAACATGTTTTCCTGATTTTTTTCATATATGTTTATGTATAATCACACAACTATGATATCATTATTTTTATCACATTTGTATGTATGTACTTATGAAAAAGGGTGACGTTAGGAGTAGCTATAACCGCTGAGTGTGTATGAGAAGATTTATGAGTATCAATGAAGCAAAAGTGATCCGTCGGGATCGGGACAAATGGGAATCCGTGATCTCTGCCTACCCCTCTAAAGGGAATCAGGCGTGATGTGTATGTATGATTATCGCCAAAAGAGTAGACAGAATTCAAAGTTTAAGCTTATTTTTAGTTTTGCAACTAGCTTAATTTTTTGCATCAATCGACACACGAACCATTATTCCATTAAAAAGACTTCACAATCCTAATATTAATGATGATAACCAAACCTCTGCTAACCCCGCATGGGTTACCGTTCTTTAAACTTTATATGTATGTATGTATGTCACAAAAACCAAAGAACCGTTGGCTTATAACTACTATATGACAAAAACATATAAAAACTAAATTGATCAATTTAATCTTCTCAGACATTTTAATAGCTTATTTTATACTAATTGGTTTTAGCTTTTTTACGTCCCATACTAATCTGGCATTAACATAAAATTCACGACTTGTGTATACACACTCCCTTTTTTACTGTGACGGGGTATTCAGACTTGAGTGCCCATCACCGAAATTTCGGAGGCATGTTAGGTATGGGTCACACAAAGCCCGTATTTCTCTAGATAATCAGAATCCAACGTGATAGGTAGTGAACCGTATCGCCGTATACAGGCACTGGCTATTAATTATCCCGAGGGATAGGCAGGTTTCCTGACAATGATTGGCTTTCTTAACAATATGTATATACGATAATATACAATAGTTAAGGGACTTTTGATTATTATTATGTATGGGATATCTAATCACGTTGTATTATGAGAGAAGATATAGTGACAAAAATAAAGAAAGATATGTTAAGGTGGTTTGGGCACATGGAGCGGATGCATGAAAGGAGGGTTACAAAAGGAATCAACCAAAGTGGAATGTAGAGTTGGACGGGGTAGGCCACGTAGAACTTATACAGATCAAATGGGAAACATTCTTCGCAAGGCGGGTGTACGTAGTGTGAAGAACAGATGAGCATGTATGAGAAGGTTAATATGTGAATGAAAAAAGAGATTAGTCAGCATCGTTCCAGGTGGCGATCAAGTCTCTGCCTATCCCCTTAGGGACGTAAAGGCGTGTATATATACGTATGTATGTAAATAGCTACAAACTATCGGTCAGTTCGTTGGCCAGTAGGAAACAAAACGACTAAGAGCCACTGAAAATAGCAACACCTATGCCTCGTAGACAGGTCGGGGAAATAAAATAAATAAATGGACGCGGACTGGAGTGCTATTCTGTTAATAATAAGTTCGGTTTAGTGACTGATTAGAAATCGAGATTTGTCAGTGTTTATGTAAAGCATTTAAGGTGAAGAAAATTGTGTAGGATTAAAGATATGGAATTTTAATGTAGTAGGGGCTGACAAGAATTATTTAAGGTTAAAAATGAAATAGTCAGTGTATGAGTGAAGCCTAAAATATCCACAAGAGTTTTAAAACTCAAAGACTAGTAACAAGATTCGAATGTCGTATCTGACACACAACAAATACATAACGAAGCAAATTAAGAATACAAGCATTTATTTACAGCCACAAAAACATACAC
Organism: Leucoptera coffeella; assembly: GCA_030578115.1. NCBI lineage: Eukaryota > Metazoa > Arthropoda > Insecta > Lepidoptera > Lyonetiidae > Leucoptera > Leucoptera coffeella. Next base: position 93,289 of record JAMBLF010001006.1, read on the forward strand.
AATACGTGTTCACAATTAAAACTCACAAACTAAGGGATAAAATTGTGCATGTTATCGCAGCAAAAGGGCTCCAACTCAGCTGAGTATGTTGCGTTTGATAGCAAACGCAACGCTGGTCTTATGTCGGAACCATTGGAGAGTAACGTGTATACGTTTGTTTTGAAGAAAATAGCAAAATAGAGTATAAATTTAACTATTCCAATTTTATTTACATCCCTGGCAACATAGGACACTATTTTAGCATTTTATTTCAACATCTATAAAATTATTATATATCTACTTTAGTTACGCTAATGTCAATGCAACTAACATATAGTTTTTCTCAGAATAACCCCCCAGTTGTAATCTTAGAGCGCGTGAGAAATGCAATACGCGAGTCTTTTTACTTAGTTAACAGCTCTGTTAACTGCTCGCTTGTCAAGTTAGCAACTGGTTTAACCTTTGCTAATCTGGGACGTGAAATGAGGAACTAGCTGTCGTAAGAGACGACTTAGGGATTAAGGGTACAGTTGTCCAGTAATAAATGTACTGGACACCTGTAGGGCAATATTTCGTATTTATATCATACAACCCTAATATATAAAACATACGCTTCACGACTTGTTTTCACGACTCCCTTTTTTGTGCAGGGTAGTCAGAAGCTTGAATGCCCATCTCCGAAATTTTAAAAGAATGTTATCTATGAGTCATTCAAAAACGGCGTTTCCCTAGATAGACATCACCCAAATTGATAAGTAGTGAACTGTATCGCCGTGTATATGCATTGGCTATTACCTATCCCAAGAGATAGGTTTCCTCACGATTTTTCCCCACTGTTAGCGACTGTAAATTATGTACGAAAATTGGAACATATATAAAATAGCAACAACGTGCCTTTCTGCACGACATACTTTATGTCTTTAGTAAGTATAACTAATATTGATATAAATAAAATAGAATACAATACTATAAAATACTTTAATATTACAATAAAAATACTGTTATATAATTCCAAAATTCTTAATCCACCATTGACGTCACCCGAAGATGACAGTTGCATGTTTTCGCGCGCTTATCATGTCGTTGCATTATTATTTTTAAGGTCTCGCCTGCCTTGAGGCGACGACTCGCCTAGGTTATGCCAAACAGGTTTCGATCGGGTTTCGGCCAAGATTATCGCGTAAAAATTATTGCCCAACTTTACATTGAATTGAATATGGTAAAAAGATATAAATATACATTTTCGTAATAAGACATATGTATACATCACGCCTGATTATCTGTAGAGGGGTAGGCAGAGATCACGGATACCCATCTGTCCCGATCCTGACAAAACACTTTCGCTTCTTTTACACTCATACACACTAATAATATTTACGTATATATACTTCTTGTTTTTCTTCATATGTCATATAGTGTTATTATAGGTAAAATTAAAAAGATGATGCCATATTAACCTATCCATATTACATTACAACCACTGTAGCATCGTGCTAGCCTGAACATAAAAAGAAAGCTAACTAGCTGCCGTTCTTCCCGGCATGTCGTAGGAGGTGACTAAGGGACTAGAGGTAAATTGAATCAATTGAGCGATGAACTAGCAACTTGTCACCAATGTTCCATATGACAATAACAACATAAATATTCATACAAATATGCTTATAGTTAAGTGACTAAGATTTTATTATATCTCCGAGTATAGAACCTGAATCGCTCAAGTGGCTAACCATCAAGCCACTGAGGTAGCGAATCATCAGATAGCACAACGTGATAGGTTGTTAGCCCATCGTTGCTCTTACCTAACCTTTCATAATTATTATTGCTTACAAATTATCGCATACACGATAAATAATTTGCAATATTAAAATATGTATAACCTACAAACACATATGTATGATATCATACATATACATTCACGTTTATTAATCCCTTTCGGGGTGGATAGAAACTTGAAGACACGATAATATCTCCTAGGTCACTTATTAGCATGAATATTGGGGTTGTGATGTCATATGGAACATTGGTAGGTAGCTAGCCGATCGCCCTATAGATCCATTGACCTCTAGTCCCTTAGTCACCTCCTACAACATGCCGGGAAGAACAGCAGCTAGTTAGCATTCTTTTTAAGTCTTTAACTACCACATTAGTAATTTCACAACTTCGCAAAGGTAAAATTTTAATGAGCGTTTTACGACTATTAATTAACTATTGGTATTTTTAAGATAACAAAATGACTATACTCCTTATAACATGTCGTAGGAGGCGACTAAGGGACTAGGGGTATATGGAAGCTTTGGGCGAAGGGTTGGTAACCTGTCACCAATGTTCCATATGACATCACAACTCAATTCATACTGAAAGTGACCTAGGAGATGTTGTATCTTCAAGGTTCTGTCTACCCCGAAAGGAATTAATGGACGTGAATGTATATGTATGTATGTATAACTTAGAATTCTTATCAAGTTACTAATCCTATATAAGGTAGACAGAGATTTGTATGTCTATGATTGAAATTGTGAAGCATATAGTATATAGCTACATCTGTAGTATTATATTATCTGTGGCTACATTATAAAACATAAGCAAACACTTTACGTCTTGTGTATACACATTCCCTTTTTTATTAGGGGTATTCAAAGACTTGAGTGACCATCTCCAAAATTTCGAAGGCATGTTAGGTATGGGTCACTCGAAGCCCGCGTTTCACCAGATAGACAGCACCCAACGTGATAGGTAGCTACATCAAATCAAGATTTTTACAAATAGTCAACAACCAATGTTACATATAGAAATTCAGACGCTGATTATTGCTTAGGTTATTTATAACCGCCGAGTGTTTATGAGGAGGTGAATTAATCTCAATTAAGCGAAATTGGTTTGTCAAAATCGGAACAGATCTGTGATCTTTGCCTACCCGCTACATAGAATCAGGCGTGATGTGTAAGTATGTATGTTTATAATGTGTGTTGGTTACACGTGTAAACAAAAAACTCCCGTGTATGTTTATGTGTGTAGTTAATCACTTAACTGTTTAATGAGTGTTATTCGATTTTCAATCAAAACAAGTAAATAAAAATTTGGTTCAGGTTAACTACCTATATATACATATGTATTTAATCTGTTCAATGCATTTTGTGATAAATGAAATGGATAATTTCATGTGTATTTGATCAATATAAACTAGGGTTGCGATGTCATTATGGGACATTTATGACAGGTTGCTAGCCCATCATCCAATAGATTCCATTTACCCCTAGTCCCTTAGTCGCTTTCTACGACATACCGGGAAGAACGGCAGCTAGTTAGCATTCTTTGTACGTCCCAGCTAGCATAGGATAGAAGAATTAAATATTTTTTTATTATTATCTACAACTCAATTAAAGCAAAGCAAAAGTATTCTAGTTTAGAAGTTCTGAACTATTTGGGGACGTAAAAATAATGCTAATTAACTACCATTCCTCCCGGTATGTCGTAAGAGGCGACTAAGGGACTAGGGGTACATATAATTTATTTTGGGCGATGGGCTAGGAACCTGTCACCAATGTTCCATTATAACATCTCAACCTAAATATTCATACTGATAAGTGTCCTAGGAGATATTATATGTCCGAGGTTCTGTTCACCCCCAAAGTTACTAAAGGACGTGAATGTATATGTATGTGAGTATTCAATACTTTTTTGGTAAAAAGTTACAATTACATTGTCTAATAGTATATATATAATACGCTGAAGACTGAACGAAATGTTTCTAAAAATATGAGGACAGGAAAGGTAGTTAATTTGCATCTAATGGCATCACAGATAGCACAGATTGATAAGTTATAATACTATTGACTACTTTATAATTACTGTTAATGGAGAAATTCTTTTATTTATGTTTTATTTTTAGACCTCAGATGAAATTTTGTAATTTGTAAGATATACCATCAATAAGAAAAGAAGTATAATATTACATATTATATATATGTGTGGCTAAGCAAAATTTTTATTATAGATACGTACTTATCTACATATATTTTTTTTACAATTTATATCAGGTAGAATTTTAAACACATTCTTTTTAATTGAGTAAGTATATGTTTCTATACCAATTTTTAGTAAAAAAATAAAATACTGTGCACGCAAATTCATAGATAAATAATAAAAAAGGATTGATTGAAATATGAACTCACCGTAAACTAAATCCCATGTAAACAGACCTTACTGGCCTTAAACCGATTCCAGGTAAGCTGAACTCAACATTACCATAAACAGAAGTAAAAAAAACAAATTTGCCAGCAAAAACAACTCACAAAAAACACAACACGTAAAAAATAACGTATATCTCAAAGACACACAGATTTATATACTCTTTTTCACTGTTAATTACACTTTCTTAGACTTTTCTCATACATCGAAGTACGATGGACTGTTAACCTTAACATAAAACAATACCCTCTCGACACAGGCTGTAAATACAACTAAAATTTCAAATCAAAACTATTGTGATTTAATAGGTTTCCGTACTGCTGAACACTAGATGGCGTTGTATACTGATACTGCCATCTGTGTTTCGATAGTAGAACTTCTATATGAATGTTTTAATTGATAGTTTAAAGTTTACTGTTGTAGAAGTTCGTTTATGAAAGTATAGATGGTATAAAATATAGTTTTTATGTAAGAAATATTTTATATTATGTTAATCAGGATTCGATTGTCGGAAGCTGCTAAGTTAAGAATTAGAGTTCGTTTCTGCTTTCTAGTGTGGGCATTGATAGTAGATACTCTATGTTCGTTTGTTGTGAAATCTTTAAGTGTGTCCAGATAATTATTTCTTCATAAAACTTGAGAAAATATGCTGTCTGTATAATAATGGCGATATCTAATTGTATCATATATCAGCCTATAACAATCCACTGCAGGACAGGCCTCCCCAATGGTACGCCAAACACGATCACTCGTGGCCCTCATCCAGCCACTACCAGCGACCTTCTTAAATCCGATCGGTTTATGAAAAACATAATTTTAAAATTTGCGGAAAATCCTAACAAGTAGTAGTACAATTTTTTCAAGAAAAATGTTGTCTTTGTGTATTGTAATTACTGCTTACTACCTTTTATTTAAAAGTAAAAATTATTAAAGTTTATATTTTCATGATAATTACTATTATTGTAACACTTTTTTCATGACGACCTCCGTGGCGTGATTGTTAACTATCTGACAGCTAATCGTGAGGTCCCGGGCTCGATTCCCGGTGGAAGCAGAGTTAAGGGTTATGCTTTTCTTCTGCTTTCCAGTCTGGCTGTTAATTATATATGTTTTATTTTATGTATTTATCCATCTATAATATGCATAAATTTCGTAAATATACTTTGACTAGTACCTTTACCACAAGTTTTTTATGTACTTAGCAAGGAACTATTTCAATTGGTGTAATAGTGTAGTATCATAAACAAATATATTATATTTTTAATATTGTTATTACTACTACTACAAAAAACAATCAAAAAAACTAACACAAACTAATAACAATTTTTCCTGACGTCGTGGTTGAATCAAGAACCTTTACCATGTGTATGATATAAAAAAGTGCTAATAATACATAAGACACTAGCGACGCCACCACGCAGTCAGATAAGTTTGTGAAATCACCTACAGTCGATTTCTTATTGGAATTCCGCTTGCCGTGGCAGGACGGCCACCTATTATCCTTTTTGTAACGTCGAAACCATCTGTAATACCCAACTGCTTATTCACAAAATTCTTCACCGAATGTAATGTTTCTTTTAAGTGTATTCTCTTATTTATCGGTGTTTTAGACGATATTTTAACATAACCAACATCAAACGACCCCAGCGTAACATGTGGCGCCCCCATGGTTAGTGCGAGTTTTAGCGCAATCTTTTCGTTTTCCCTTTGCAATTGAGTTTGTATATCTAAATAGTTTATGTTATACAGTTGTCCGTCGCCATTTTGAAAAGTGCCATCGTCGTATATTTTTATGCGATTCAGATTCAAAATTCCCTTTATAATGTCCCCGTATTCTTCGTTTTGAGGAAATACGTCTCCGTATTCGTGTTCGAGATATCTTATTTGTTTGTCTATCCATCTGCCTGTTTTTATTACTCTGAGGAAGGAAGAAAGAAAATATTTGTACCGAAAGAGGCTATTGCAAAACAGACAAACGCATTCACAACCATTAACCCTTGAGATAGTCAGTACTCAATGTGACAGGTGGTCAGCCATGTCGCCATTTACAAACACTAACTATTACCTGTTTGGCGATCAGGTAGGTTTCCTCACGGTTTTCTCTCACCGTATAATTCAATGCATTTCGTAAATGTTAATGTGTTTTTATTACGAAAATGTACATAGAATTCATCAAACTTCATTTTCATTGGTACATGCTCAAGCGGGATTTAAACCCTGTACCTACTGATACAGGGCCAAGCCCCAAACAACTGAGATACGTCGAATTACAACTTATGACATACTAATACCTCATAACATACATACACATCACGCTTAATTCCCTGTAGAGGGGTAGGCAGATCACGGATCCCCATCTGTCCCGATCCTGACAAACCAATTTCGCTTCATTGACACTCATACACACTCGGCGGTTATGGGCACTTCTAACATCACCCTTTTATGGCGTCTATCTGACCGTCATTTGTTATATTTGGCTGACCTTTACGTAACTAATACAATATCGACTTAACAGTTATACATAAAATTCACATTTTTTAATCCTGTATTGGTCAGATAATATATCTCCTTGACCACTTGAGCATAATAAAGGGTTGTGATGATATTAACATGGAACAGGTTACTAGCCCATCGCCCAACAGACTATTTGCCTAATCCCTTGGTCACCTCCTACGACATAGAAGAACAGAAGCTAGTAAGCATTGTATAAATGTCCCTTACTAACAGAGGGCATGCCATATAACTTATAATATAGTCAACTTTTGATAAAACAATATGTAAAAATTCTATGAAAAGTTCATTGAATCTTTTATATCACCAAGTTTCTGTCTACCCTGAAAGGGAAGCTATTTACAATTACCTTTCATGATGATCATGTTCCTTTAGCTTATTCTCGCGGTGTTCGAGTTTTTCAATCGTCACATCGGATGGTCCTGACATATTACCAGTGCTGTTTAGTGTAGCAAGGACTATGTCGTCACCAGCTCCTGGGTTATTGTTTTGGTTCATCATTTTGTTGAACAAGTTCATTAAGAGATCTTGGTCACTTGCTGGGTTCATTTCTGTAGTATTCGGTTCATATAATGCGGAACTGTAAAGAATTGATTTCTATGTACTTACAGTCAACGCTAAAAGTGCAGTCCCAGTAACTTTTTATAAGGTTTACGTGGTTACGTTTACGTTTAGGTGGTTACGAGTTATACGGTGAGGGAAAACATCGTGAGGAAGCCTACCTGATCGCCGAACAGGTAATAGAGCTTGTAAATGGCGACATGGCTTACCACCTGTCACATTCAGTACTGACTATCTGTTAAACACGTAGGTTCGAGGTGGCCATAGAATTACTACCTTCGCATTGCGGAGATGGACACCCGAACTTCTGACTGCCCTGCAAGAGTTAGCAGCATGCCAATCCACTTTCGGAGCTATGCACTCAACTCTCTAACTACCATATAAGACCTTATATAGTCGTGAAGAATAAGTTAATTTATGTTAGTAATTAATATACTCTTATGAGAGACTCTATGTGACATTTTACAATACTACGTCTTATTATTCTAAAAAGATAGACATTTACCAACACTACTATTAACCCTTGCGGGGTAATCAGTGGGTCGAGTTCCATCTTGGAAATTACGACATAAAAAAAGAATAATTAAGAATGAATATAATTGTATAATCACTACATAGGTATAAAACAAATTCGCTTTATCTGTCCCTATGTCTCTTTGGATGCTTAAATCTTTAAAACTATGCAACGGATTTTGATGCGGTTTTTTATAATATACAGAGTGATTCAAGAGGAAGGTTTATACGTAGAATAACACCCATTAAATAGCCAGAAGTGCGAAGCCGGAGTGGGTCGCTAGTTTACAATAAAGATAGACAGAATAATTAAGTATGAATATAATTGCAAAGAATTATTCGACAAAATTAGGTCGTTATAGGGGATAACCATCTATATTGACAATGGCAGTTAGTCCATCGCACATACGTGTAGCCCGTTTCCTACTAGAGGATAAACAGATATAATAAAACTCACCAAAAACATGACGATGAAAGCACCATCAAGATTGTTATTATCTGAAAAAAATTAGTTAGTACTACGGATATACATATATGTATCACTATCACTACATAGTATAAAACAAAGTCGCTTTCTCTGTCCCTATGTCCCTTTGTCCCTTTGTATGCTTAAATCTTTGAAACTACGCAACGGATTTTGATGTGGTTTTTTTTAGTAGATAGAGTGATTCAAGAGGAAGGGTTATATGTATAATGACATCCATTAAATAGCCAGAAGTGCGAAGCGAAGGGTCGCTAGTGTAAAATATTCTTTAACCTATATCATAATTTTCGTAACTTTATTGCCAGTAATATAAAATATCAGTGACAGATTGCTATTCCATCAACAAACAGATCCTTACACTAGTCCCTTAGTCGTATCAAACGAGATATAGGAAAGAATGGCACTTAATTTACATCCAAGAACAGGGTTACATTGATTGAGTTCCTTATTAGTCTGATACATAAAAAAACTAACTATTACATCCCGGCATATCGTAGAAGGTCTAATAAGGAATAAGGTCAATAAAGCTAACAACCTGACACTAATATTCTATATCACAGCAAACATTACTCTATGGATATTATAGCACCGACGTTTTGAACACCCCGAAAGGGATTTAGGGACATGAATGTATATTAAACTATAAAACTTACCTTGTAAAAACAAAAGTCTATCATCTTGAAGCCAAACAATATTGTAATAAATCATAAATAGAGAATAATTGTATATTTATACGTTGACTGATTCATATTTATATGCCAATTAAAACTTAGAACTAATGATGTTAACTATTAGTAATACTTTAAATATTTACCGACCTTAGCAAATCGTGTCCCTGTCTATATATGTATATATGACAGTCAGATAGACGCAATACTGTAAAACTGAGTTGTTAGAAGTACCTATAAAATGCATGAGGTTGCATTATAATATGCATTTATATACGTGAAAGTAGTTTGTCGGAAACAAATGTACAGTCAATATTTAGAATGTAAAGTATTGTCTTTTGTTCTTATAAGTTACTGGGACTGAACTTTTAGCGGTGACTGTACATCAGTGATCTCTGCCTACCATCCTAAAGGGACATGGGCTTGTTGAGTATGTATGTAGAAAACTAACCTGTTTTAACTACAATAAATATTACTTGTTTTTGGTTCAATGTTCCTAAACGCGGACGTAATAATCATGAACCCAAAATAATAATAACTAGAATTTTGTGTTGAAATTTTTGTCTTTTGCTTTTACATTACTTTTTGTTTTTAAAATGGTCAGCTTTTTTACTCTTCTCGAAGTACCATCCATTTCAAATAAGGGCGAAATAAGGAACCGCCAGTGCTTAAATATTCATAACAGAAAATTTATTCGTCATAATGAAGAAAATGTGGAAAAGTTTAGATGTATAGACACACCGTGTAAGGATTCGATGATTTTAGATGAGAATTTGATTCTACCGATAAAACAACATTCCCATATACCTACTTCAAGTGGTTTACCAAGCTAAAGCAAATTTATATCAATTATCAAGCAGTGAAATTTATCCAAAGAGAACCACCAATATTTTGGAATCAGCTGTTTACAAGTCGCCATTTTGAATGACATATTTGTGTTTTCATGGACAAGGTTATGATACGTACAGCCAGAATAATATGTCACTAAAAACCTTTAAATTCATAGCATTTTCCAGGAATATTAAATTGTTTGCGTAATGATTAATTATTTATATCTTAAAGTGGTTCAATAAAAGACTGTGAACAGAGTAATATTTATTTCTACATAAATTGCCCTTATAAAATACAAAAGTCACGTGAAATAATAAACTTAGTTTTGTCACCTACATTCATTCATAGTTTAGTATTACAGTTATCATCATCATCTTCAACTTCTTAGGCATCCTATCACTAAACCTGTACCGTCTGACTAGCGTCTGGGACGTAAAAAGAATGCTAACTAACTGCCGTTCTTGGCGGCATGTCGTAGAAGGTGACTTAGAGACTATTGTAAATGAAATCTACTGGGCGATGGGCTAGCAACCTGTGAGCAATGTTCCATATAAAATTACAGTCCATAATATTAGCTAATAAGTGACCTCAAATCTAGCGTGTCTCTAAAGTTCTGTCTACCTTGAAAAAGATTAAAGTACGTGAATGCATGTATAATTAAATCTTAATAATAAAGATGCTTGTTCTCGTTAGTATATCTTATTAGGCCGTGGAAGTGGTCTCGCCGAGCATCGAACGGCGTCCCGCTGCGTCCGCGTCAGGCTACTACCATGCCGACGCGGTCACGGGGAAAATGCAGGTATGGTTGACAGAGGATGGTTGGAGTCAAAAAATAAATGTATACATAAATGTTAAATTAAACTTAATTTATAGGATTAACAAAATATGCTCCAAGCAATATAAGAATTTATTTATATTGCGTTTGTCCTGTATTATATATTATACATACATATAGAAATACACAATTATGAATGTAAGTAACAATACGAGTAGATGTTGTAAGTTCTTACGGGTAATCTGTATGGCAGTCTGTTTGCGTACTCAGTGAGTCATATTGTGTATAAAGTGGTAGAGGTACAGATACCGGTAACCTCACTATACTTTCCCTCATATCGAAAAAGTGGACTCTCCCTTATTTGCACCATTTTCATACACATTACACCGAGCACAAACCCAAAGTGCAATAAAATCTAAAATTTATTTAACATGACTACAATATTATTTATTAATTTATTACAATAATGAAATCCTATAGAGATCCCGCCACATAAGGTGGCAGTAGCCAAACTTGGAACTAAATCTGACGTTACCGCCATTGCGTGTTATTTTGTATGAAAGGTAAATTTAGTATTACCAGCGTTGTGTTTTTTGCCCACTCTTTGTAATTTTTATGTTTGTTAAGGGTGATTATAATAAATTGATTTCCGGAGTTTCTTGTAAGTTCTTCTCCAAGCTAGGGTCTCCGCTGATCTAACCTCGGTAAAAAATATGTAAAGACAATGCTCAGTGCCATGTTTGAAATAATAGTTTTAAGAGATTCGCGATTTATACTCATGATATAAGATATAAGGGTGTGTATAAGATTGATTGCAGCTGTGGGAAATCCTACGTCGAACACACTAAACGGTCTATTGCGGACAGAGTGAAGGAACACATAATATATGTAATATATAATAAGAAGGATAAGTCCCGTTAATTATTAATCATGTTTGAAATAGTTTAATAAACATATTTTGTTATAGCTCTGCAACCAAAGACCGTTACAAATGAAACCTATAATGTATCGAGCCGTATGGCACAGTGAGTGCTAGTTTTGGCGTGTTTACTGGTAACATTGAATTACGCGACTGTGGCGACGCCTCCAACTGCCACCTTATGTGGCGGGATCTCTACTTCATTTGTTAACGCTACATCGTGAAGCGTCAGTCAGCCACTGACAGTAGCTGTCAGTCAGCGCGCGGGATCTCCGCGATGGAATGTCGGAATGAAATAAAACATCATTTTTAACCGTACGATTGCATACGAGATTTGATTCCATATTTGCCTTCAATTGTGAAACTTATATTGTTGTAGTTGATTAAGTAATGGAAAAAACGGCTAGTAGGTATATTGGTAGTACATAAAATAATAATATTTGGGACACTATTACACCAATTGAACTAGCCCCTTGGTAAGTTCATTAAAGACTTGTGTTAAGGGTACTAGTCAACGTATATTTAAGAAATATATACTTATTATATAGAGATAAATGCATATATAGTATATATAATCAACAACCAGACTGGAAAGCAGAAGAAAAGCGTAGTTCTTAACTGTGCTTCCACCGGGAATCGAACCCGGGACCTCACGATTAGCGTTCAGGTTGTTAACCAATCGCACCACGGAGGCCGTCATATATATTCACGTTCTTTAATCTCTATGGGGATAGAACCTAAGAGGTAGGTATAACCCTTCTGTCACGTTTTTCATTATTATTGACTTGATTGATTGTTCTCTTAGATGGCGACAAGCCGTAATGGAATTTGTATTTACGTTTCAGACTAGCACGAGACATATGTACATATTAATTCACGCCTCTACTACCCTAACGGGATAGGCAGAGACCATCGATCGCCACCTGGAACGATCCTGATAAATCTCACTTGCTGCACTTATCGCATAATTCTGAGAATGGATATAATTGGGTTTTATATGATTGTTTGTGGTAGGCTAACCATTGCTTAAGTCCATACAATTTAGAATGATTTTTTTCGACCTTAGATTTGATATAAAGGAAGAGTTAGTATAAATTGATCTGCTCCTTTTAGACATCCTCATCTAATCCCAACATACGCCCTGAGGCCAAAACTTCCTTTTAAAACCCTCCTTTCATCCATCGTCAACTCATTCGCCGAAAGTACTCGAATTTATGTATGTATAATAAAAATAATATCCTTATTGGGACAGCCTAATCAATAACAAACAATATTTAACACACATAAAATATAATTAATAAATAGTAATTACAACAAAGAAATAATACAAAAAGATTTCATTTCAAAAGACAAATGCTTTCACGACCATTAACCCTTGCGGGGTAGTCAGAGGTTCAGGTTTACATCTCCGCAATTGCGAAAGTACTAACACGTGTAGTTGGTACTCAATATGACATGTCACCATTTACAAGTACTGACTATTACCTATTCGGGGAACAGGTAGGTTTCCCCACAATGTTTTCCCTCACCGTAATATTCGATGCATTTCATCAATGTATTTTTATGAAATTTAATATTAATTTCACTTTATATTACATTTCATTTAATTAAATTATATTTCGAGTAATTTAAAATATGTTAAGTCAGCTAGTTGTTGTAATCTCAAAAGGCGTCCAGCTCCTCGGAAGTCTGTAGAACCCTTTTAGTATGTGTATGCGTAGATTTATAATATGTGTAAAAACTCTAAATCACACAATATAACGATTCATATCGTCACACTAGTTGCTCTTAATATTAGTAAACTACTTTCACTTAATTGGCATACACCACGATATATTCACAAATTAAAAAGAGTGTTAACTAGCTGCCGTTCTTCCCAGCAACTGTTCGACTAGTTCAACCTTCGACTAGGGTTCAATAAAGTCTATTGAGCGATGGACTATCAACCTGTCACCCAATGTTCCATTATGACAACAAAACCTCCATTTTCATGCCAAATAGTGACCTAGAAGATTTATTTCCCGAAAGGGATTAAAACACGTAAATGTATATGTATATATGTATGTACCTACACAGATACATCACACCCCTCTCCCTTTAGAAGGGTAGGCAGCCACCTCCTCATTTAATACCTAATTACCACCCATACATACAAAAAGTATACCATGATACCCAAAGTAACATTGAGCGGCTAAGTAAAAGCGCGATTCGGTATAGATGAAAGACGGCGGTCCCTTTGTCCTCTGTCGTTTCTTACAAAGGCCACAATGTTACAGAAGCACTGGTAAGCTCTTTGGTGGCAGAGGTGTAAGGTTTAGATTGGCCTAAGGGGAGATAAGGTGTCTTGTTAACAGCTTAGGTTAACAGGTAGAAATGGTGTCTTAAGTTAACAGGTAATAAATGATAACGAAAAATTTATAGGTTTCAATAACTGTAAATTACAGTTAAATTGGGGCTGTCCCGTTTGGTTATTACAAATAAAAAAATATTATTATTAAAAAATAAATTTGAATTATTTATAATAATATAATTTAAAATAATAAAATTATAACCGTAATTGAATTAAATTTATATAAATTTAACAATATTCCACATGACATCACAACCCCGATATTCAAGCTAAAAAGTGATGTAAGAAAAATTATATCGCCAACGTTCCGTCCTAAAAGCGATTAAAGAACGTGAATTTATATGTATATGTATGTTAAATAGCATAATTTTACTTTAAACATTAATCAAGGCTAATCTACCACATAATACTCCTTGCTTGTACAAGCACCCATACAGAATTCTCATACAAAGCTTCATATTGTGCGATCCGAGTATTAGCCATGATACGCCTTTGTCGGTGGATTTTATGTGTTTTTAATAAAGTTGAGTTCATTAGGTGAAAGACTCGGCTTCGATGCCGGCCTGTAGTCGTTAGCATAATAGCCTATTGATACCTCTTCATGAATGGAAGTGAGAATGGATATTTTATTTGAGAGGTTTTTTAATCAGTCGAAACTTGAATGAGGTGCGAGATGGTGATATATTGAAGATGGGAGGTCTTTACGGAATTGAATAGTATATTATATTTATACATTGGTACATGTTATGTTAATTTCCCTTTAGGAGTATGCAAAAATCATACATATCCATACATACATTTACGTTCTTTAATCCCTTTCAGGATGGACAGAATCTTAGAGATATAACATCTTTTAGGTCACTTTTTAGCATGCGGTGTTGCGGTGTCAAAATGGAAGATAGGTGCCAGGTTGCGAGCTCATCGCCCAAAAGATACTATTAACCTCAAGTCCCTTAGTCGCCTCCTACGACATGCGGGCAAGAATGGCAGCTAGTTAACATTCTTTCTAGGTCGCAGGCTAACACAGAAATCGCGCGGAAATCATGGACATAATATAACCTTCCCCGATAATAGAAATCTCACGCAAGTTCTTAGTATACTTTTATTATTTTGTAGATTGTCCTTCTAATTTTTATGATCCTTTGGTAACTGCCCTTCCACTCAGTAAACGATCTTTTAATGTAAATGTAAAATGTATCTTTTTATCCCTTTAGTATAGCATAGAACTCCGGAGATTTAATATCTCACCCCTTTTCTTGAACATATCTCTCCGTGTTCCAATTTCTATTATTTAGTTTATTTACGAGAGGTTGTTAACGCATCATCTAAAAGGTTCCTTGCCGACAGGTAGCAATGCAATGCAAGGAAGAAAGACAGCGTTCTATTTTGGTGATATGTAGAGACTATCGATCGCCACCTGGAACGATCCTGACAAATTTCCCTGGCTTCATTCGCAACCATTAACCTTCTCATACATGCATTTCGTCAAATACTACACGCTGCATACTACTGTCTCCAATTTGATCTCTACGCAGATAAGTTCTACGCAGCCTACCCTGTTCAACTCTACCTTCCATTTTGGCTCTATAAATTCCTTTCATAACCCTCCTTTCATCCATCCACTCCATATGACCAAATCACCTTAACATACCTTTCTCTATTTTCAGCAATATTTATAATTTTAGTGAAATGCACACTCTTTCTCATATTTAGTTTTATAGTACTGTTTTTCAGCATGTTTTAGTTATTATTATAGTTCTTCTACAATCTTGTATCCTCATAATATGTCAGAACCAGAAAACTATAAAGGCAAACGCTTTCACGACCATTTAACCCTTGCGGTATCGTCAGGGTTCGAGTGTCGAGCTCTGCAAATACGTACGTATAATTCTTTGTCTACTTCGAACCAAAATATTGACCAGATACTCAGTACTCAATGTGACAAGTGGTACAACGTCTCGCCATTTTCAAGCACTGCCTATTACCTGTTCCGAAAAACAGATAGGTTTCCTCATACATAGATAGAGAGTCAAGCCCCCAAAATGACTGATCTACGCCGAATTAACATAAAACCATGATCCTTTTATTCTTAAATCTCTGCCTACCCTTTAAACAAGACAGTCGTGATGTGTATTCATAACTGACCACAGCAAACATATATCAGTATCAGATTATAAATATCTCAAGAGGCAAACAGGTAGGTACTTGGCAAAGAAAGGGCCTAACTCAGAAGCTTTCAATTTTAAACTTTTTGCACAGCGTGGGTGGTATCGGCTCTTTGATGGATTATCCTCGGCACAAATACATCCTTTTCAGAGCCTTGGAATATTGGACTCTTGTGTTTAAGATGTATACATCACGCCTACTTTAAGAGAGGTAGTGGTTAGCATAGTCTGTTTTTGTAACGCGTAGTAAAGTATTTTCTTTTGGCTATTTAAACTCTATGCTAATTGCTATATATACATTCTCGTATGCATTAGAGACGAGACGGTGGAGACGAAGAAATATGAATCGTCAGTCTGCCCGTGACCAAGGCTGCTCCAACGTACCCGAAACGTCGGGTTAATAATATAAGTAACTTTATTAAGTCCCGTTAGTTTTTAATCATGAGTATAAATCGCGAATCTCTTAAAACTATCATTAGAGAGAAGAAAGAAAAGTAAAGGTTCTTTTAATGTCACTTTTCATGAGTACTCTCTAATAGGATGGTGTGTAAAATGAGTTTGATCTGGCCATAAATGGCGAAAAAAGACTCGTGAACTTTACCTATCTTCTTAGAGATGAAGATTGTCAATTGTATGTATGATTTTTTTATCTATCTTTATCCTTATTCATCAAGTGTATGATTTATCTTCATCCTTATTCATTTAGTGTATGTACTTATCTAAACAACAAATTCTTCAAACACATGCAGTAAACAAAATAACGGTAATTCAAGATGGCGGCTCTACTTCTGTCGGCCTCCACAAAGGCCGCCAGAAAAAAGGTTTTACTTCTCTCAAAAGAGGTCGACTGACCAACCTATTTGCGGTCTACTGCGTATCTATTACAACCCTGTACGAAGCCGGGCTTATCCTAAACTGAATTTTTTCTCAGGATTAAGAAGCGAAGGAATAACAATGGTTGAAGTGTTTATTTTGACCGAAAATTGGCTGTGCTTGAGTATGTGAAGCGTGTATGTTGCATGAGTGTGTAGAAAATATGGTCCTGCTGAGTTGTAGTAATACATAGTTCTATGTGCTAATATTGATGAGAATAGAGGTAAGGCTTTGCCTCTGCTTTATAATATGCTTCTTGGATAATGTGTACTATTTATAGATATGTTAAGTTAGTGCATGTGTCTTACACATATGTGCATTAATTACTTTCATTAACAATTATAGCTCTCATATGTTCAAAATGAGTATATGCCATACATACAAGAACAGGCATTTTGTGTTTTTTTCAAATGTTAGTTCTAGATCATAAACAAAATATACGCTTCACGACTTGTGTATACACACTCCCTTTTCTTATTATAGCGGAGTAGTCAGACGCTTGAGTGATGTCCGAAGTAGTATAATATGGGCTACTAAAATTTCGCGCTTCGTCAGCCCCTAGCACGATAGATAATAAACCGTATCGCCGTATATATACACTTGCTACGACCTATCCTAAGAGATTGGCAGGTTTCCTCAAGATATGTCGTTTAAATTTATACGTAAATGAAAAACACATTTAGATTTCATTCATTGGTACACGCCAGAGGTGGCATTCAAACCTAGGACCTCTAATAAGAAGTCGAAGTTACCAACTTGGCTATAAGTTTATGTATAGCTATATGATCGTGAGGCTGCCTTGGGCTGCATATTTTTCTAGTCCATTAGACAATTAGGTGTCTATTGTTATGGCCTTGTATAGGAACATAATTATCTAGAACTCAGGTAGAAATATCTAATACACCGTTTCGTAATAACCCTTACGTTGCTCTTTTATTCGATATTTATACATATATACAAACAAAAATTCTTGCCTGCTTCATAAATTTTTGTTTCATAAGTCCTCAAAGGGATATACAGACTATCAATCGCCACCTGGAACGGGTGACAAATCTCCCTTGCTTCACTCAGACCCATTAACCTTCTCATACATGCTCTTCTGTTCTTCACACTACGTACATGTGAGAAGAATGACTCAAATTTGATCTGTATAAGTTCTACGCGGCCTACCCCGTCCAACTCTACCTTCAACTTTGGCTTTATAGATTGCTTTCGTAACCCTCCTTTCATCCATCCACTTCATGTTAATTAGATTATATCATTAACAACATGGAATATTGTCATCAATGATATCCCGAGTATTATTCAGAAAAAAGGATTGAATAGCTAAAAACTAAAATAGCAAAATCTTAACAATTAAATAACTATCTACCTAACGAGTGACTGTGATATTATTAAATCTCTTGGGATAGATAGAAGTATAAGTAACAACCGTAATTGTATCCTTAGGTTCTCAAAGCTCACGTTTCACCAGGTAGTTAGTATCCTATATGATAAATACTGACTATAAGCTATTCATATAAAGGAATATATGTGAGTGAATTGGAAGGGCGGTTACGTAGGGGCCGGCCTAATAAGACATATGACAGTCAGAGGCCATATTCAAAAATGGTGATGTTTCGTAGAAGTACCTATAACCGCCGAGTGTGTATGAGTGCCAATGAAGCGAAAACGGTCTGTCAGGATCAGGACAAATCGGGGGATCCGTGATCTCTGCCTAATAATCTACAGGGAATCAGGCGAGATGTGTGTGAATAAGCTATCTAGAAGGATTTTGATTTCCTTCCAATGTTTTCCCTCATAAACTAGTTATTGTAAATTTATTCTTATCTTTGTTATTATCAATTTTTTATCAAGATCAAATACTGGTGGTCCTCAAATTCTTTGGGGTTGCCAATGTCAAGCAAGTGTCAAATTTTAAAGGACTAGTAGAAAAAGTAATGTTAAAAAATGGTAGATTTCGTGTCAGATATCGTCGGGTATCACTAGGTTTTTTGTATTACTTTGAATTTAATTGGGATTACATTTTTTTTATAACAAGAACTGAACGGGAGACATATTTAATTACGAATATTGAAAAAAACTAAAGAATAATTTATGTTATAAGACTTATGGATGTTTATTTTTGTGCTTATAACAATATTAGAAGTATATTGTTATTTATTTTAATAAATGTATATTATATGCACTCATAATATGATAACAAGCTATTGGCATACAAAACAATTAGGTTTTTTGATATGCCAATAGTTTATTTTAGTTGTTAACATTACCATAATGTTAAAATTGTGTTTAAGCTGCCAGGTCATTCCACAAGAGCAACTTTACTTCGTAAATTATCAGTTTTTCAGAATGCTCCTAAAATCCTTGCTATAAACTCATATTACATATAGAGATATATTAAATTTAGAGGTAATTAATTGTAAGAAAGTTTATGATTTAGTATATATTAATTAATACATATTGTAGCGTGTAATTTAATTTAATGTAGGCATTGTTTGCGAAGTTTCTTCGCATTTCTTCTCTGCAGAGATTTTTCTTTACGAAGTGCCATTAGTTTTATTAATCTTGTTTAATTTATTTTAAGATTGATCTTATGTGAAAGACATATTTATTGGTAAAAAGGTTTTTTTTTTCCTTTCAATTAGTGGTTTTATGATCCCTGAATAAAAAAGATTTGCGTTTAATTTCATTTAACTTAACCATTATTTGAATTAACGCTTGAATTAATCAATTAAAAATTGAAACAGGCAACACTTTAAATAACGTTTTACCTACGCTGCAATGTTGTAGCTTAAGTGTTGAATTCGGTTTAAAGTTACCGGTTCCTCACTTAACCCGCGGCGTTACTTACATTTTTGTCCAAACCCACCTAAAAAACTGTCAAAGGGACCGATATGTTGTGAAAATAATAAAAAACAGATTATCCTTTCTAAATATCACATTATAAACTTAGTAGCAGGTTAATTTTGGGTGTCGGATTCCGATTTTTTACCGAGTTACGACCAGTGTAAATAGAGCTTTAACCCTTTGGAATTAATACGTAGTTAAACCAAATATAAACTGGTTGTTTATCTTTATAATTCAACTTGGTTTAAAAAAAATGTGAGGCCTTTAGCACGCTGACAGAAGGGATTCGAAATTCAAAATTTTGAACATGACAGGCTAACGTCAACGCCGAGAAAAAAGGTTTGAGGAAAAAGTTTAAGAGTAAGGTTTCGTCCAAAAAGTCTCGTTTTGTTGTCGACGTAAAATTCTTGGTTACATGTTTTAAATAGCATCTTAGTAATAAGTCAGAAAGTACATGACAACCTTTATATATCTTTAAAGTTTCACAGATTCTAATATCTTTGTTTTTGGCATATACATTCGTCTGAAATGCCAATAAAAAATTAATATAATTTAATTGTGTATTTAACTTTAATGTACGTCACAGCACGAACGTAGGAAAATACGTTATAATTAGACATATAGCTAAAGAAAACTAAATATGTACAAGTACCTAATGTAAAGTAATTTTTGTTTCGTTTAATTAAATTTGGATATTATTTTATTGTTAAATATGTAGTTATTGTATGCTTTATTCTTTATATAAAGGTTTATTACTTTGTTTATTATTATTATCTTGCACATGACCTATAAAATATTAGGCTATTGCATAACATATATAATCTATACGTAGGTGGATTGCCTGACTGTCATACATGGGTAGAGGAGGCACCTAAAGCCACCGAGTATGTATGCATAGGTACATGGAATATTAAACAAACGACTTCACGACCATTAACCCTTGCGGGGTAGTCAGAGGTTCAGGTTCCCATCTCCGCAATTGTGAAGGTAGTAATTCTATGGCCACCTACAACCCACGTGTTGACCAGATTGTCAGTACTCAATGTGACAGGTAAGTCATATCGCCATTTACAAGCACTAACTATTACCTGTTCGACGAACAGTTAGGTTTCCTCACGATGTTATCCCTCACCGTATAATACGATGCATTTCGTAAATGTGTTTTTATTACCAAAATCAACATGAAAATTCATTAAACTTCATTTCCATTGGTACTTGCTCAAGCGGGATTTTTGCCCTGTACCCACTGATACAGAGTCAAGCCCCAAACAACTGAGCTACGTCTATTAATAAATAAACATTTATTTTGTTTAATATCGGGCTCAACAACTATCAATCAATCAATCAGCCTATGACAGTCCACTGCTGGACGTAACCCCAAGGTAACGCCACAAAACACGATCACTCGTGGCCCTCAGCCAACCACTACCAGCGACCTTTTTCAGGTCATCAGTCCATCTGGCAGGGGGGCGTCCTACACTACGTTTACCGAGACGCGGTCGCCATTCGAGAACCGCTTTGCTCCAACGGTCGTCGGTTCTGCGACAGACGTGACCGGCCCACTGCCACTTCAGCTTGCAACATCGATAGACAATGTCTACGACATTGGTTCTCTGCCGGATAATCTCGTTCCGGACTCTGTCCCTTAACGAGATACCCAGCATCGAACGTTCCATTGCCCGCTGAGCGACATGTAATCGGTGAGCCAGCCCGACTGTCATGTTCCACGTCTCGGCACCGTATGTCATTACAGGTAGGACGCACAGATTGAAAACCCTGGTCTTAAGACACTGCGGTAGTGGCGACGAGAAGATATGACGCAACTTCCCGAATGCTGCCCAGCCCAGCTGCACTCTTCTGGAAATCTCACGCTCGAAGCTGTCCCTACCCATTTGTAGAACCTGGCCCAGGTAGACATATTCCTGGACCACTTCGAGCGTTTCTCCACTGATCGTGATCGGCCCCGGGACAACGAGCTCATTGAACATGACCTTTGTCTTGTCCAAGTTCATCCGGAGACCGACCGACCGTGAGGCAGCGTTAAGGCTGTGCAGCATTCCCTGTAAATCCTGCAGCGAACCCGCCATTATGACAATGTCGTCAGCGAAACGGAGGTGCGTGAGGTATCTGCCATTGACATTGATACCCATCCCAGTCCAATCCAGAGTTTTGAAGACGTCCTCCAGTGCGTTCGTGAACAGTTTTGGGGATATGACATCCCCTTGTCTCACTCCTCTGAGCAACTGTATAGGACTTGTCTTAAGACAACAACTATACCTTATCTTTATTTACCCCTTGTTTTAAAAAACCAACATAATGTGTATGTATTATGACGTTAACATACAAAATTTTACTTTTTTCTTACATTTGATAATTTTGTCTAAACTCAGTTACCTCCCGCTGTGCTACAGACGTCGCTGCCTGTCGTAAGAGGCGACTAAGGGATTAAGATAGTTGATGGGATTATTGGGCGATGAGCTGGCAACCTCACAGTAGGTAACCGTAGTTTGTTAATTCTTTTAAAGGTATTATTTGTTGCTATGATGTTTACATATACATTCAAGTTGTATTATTCCTTTCCGGCTGGACAAAAATTAGGAGACACGATAATACCTCAGATAAGGTCACTTTTAGCACACATATTGGATTGTTACAGGTTGCTAGCCCATCGCAAAATAGATTCTATTGACCGCTAGTCTCCAACGCCACGCTGCCTGGGAAGAACGGCAGCTAGTTAGAATTCTTTTTACGTCCCAGTCTAGCTCTGGATTTATAATTTCAAGATGAAATAGTCTATGTGTTATTAGGGAGGGTCGATTACCATAGTAACCGAAGGCGGGAGGGCGGAAAAGAATACATACATTTAAAACAAACATTTATAAACATCGAAAAGTAATAGATTTCTTTAGTTTACTTTTAGTAAGCATGATGATGGTCATATGTACAGTCAACGCTAAAAGTGCAGTCCCAGTAACTTTTTATAAGGTTTAAAATTATAAGAACAAAAGACAATATTTTTATACGTTGTCATGACCACTATACGTTCGCGTACTTTGAAATGAAAAATATTGTCTTTTGTTCTAATAAACGTAAATCTCTTAAATAGTTGCTAGGACCGCACTTTTAGCGTTGACTGTACATTAAAAATATACCATAAGCATGCACAGTAGTCAACTTACTTATACTTCTACATTCACGTCCTTAAATCCCGTTCGGGGTGGACATAACTCCTAGGTCACTTTTAAGCGTGAATATTGGGGTTGTGATGTTACATTGAACATTGGTGACAGGTTGCAAGCCTATCGCCCAATAGATTAGTCACTGTGGACTTTACGAATATATTTATCCTAAGCCCCTTTTTACATAAGATAGTCAGTACCACCAAACGTTGCCACTTTGCAACTTATAGGTGGTGAACCCAACATAGTTAACAAATTATGACTATTTATGATCTGTAAAAATGCCATGCCGAGTTCCTTACGACGTTTTTGCTCGCAAAAATCACGTGGTTATTAGAATAGTCACTCATCCATCCAGACTATAATAACATCCTTACCATATGCCAATAAATGTTACCAAAAAATTGCAATTTCCAAATACGAAAAAAACGGTGGCTCCATCTATGTATCATTCAGTGGAGACAGGTGGGCATGAAAGAGTAATTATTTTGTCAAAACTTTCCGCCTCTGCGAGTAAAGGATGTCAAACAATACCTGCCTACCCTATTGAGGCATCAATGTCGAAATATTAAATTATGTTCTTTGATGTATTTAAGGCTTTATCCGGAGTGGAAGATCTTGGTACTTTGGAAGAATAGAAGAATGGATAAGTTTAGGTTGAATGTTTGATTTTTGAATAATTAAATAATTCTTGTTATTATGGAGTCGAATGTTCGTATTCATTCAAAATACAGTTCCATTACGTGATAGATATTTAACGATATTTAGCTTGTTTAATAAATAAAGTTACCGGGATAACTAATCAATTCAATATCACTTTGGTAGTTAAATCTTATTATTATCATATCTACAATCCATCGAATCAGTGACCCGTATATCTACAAAAATGGATATTCATTTTCTATAACTGTTGTTTTAAAACGATACTAGATTTATTATATTTTGGTACCAATAGTTTCGTAGTCTCACAATATACAAAGGCTGATTACATCTATTCAACCCATAGATCAATAGCGCAATTTCTTAAAGTATCAAAGCCTTGTGTTCCGACTATTAAGTTGGAGGCACACAGAAGCTCAGCCAGTGAAGCGCACCAACCAATGTCGGCAGTCGGATGCAGTGGACTATGAGGGATGGGATTGCCTTATCTGGATCACTACTGACGAATAGTAGTATCGATACATATGATAGTATTATAGTATAGTACTTACATATATCCACGGCTCAGCGTCCCTTAGAGGATAGGTAGAGACTATGACAAATGTAAAAGACATTTGTTCACTCACATCAGTTAACCTTCTCATACATGCTCTTCTGCTCTTCAAACTACGTATACCCGCTTTGAGTATAATGTCTCAAATTTGTCATTCAGATGGTTAACCGATCGCGCCACGGAGGTCAAATTAGATACAAGGTGAAATGTACCTTACACTGTTGAGATTGGAAAATATATACAGAAGGTATTCATTCCTCTATTTTCCTAACGAAATAAGTAGAGACTCACTTTTAATATTGCCGTTGCCTCTCAAAAGTTCGCTAAACTATATAATCGAACAGATAATAATAATATCTGCCTACCCCTCTACAGGGAATCAGACGTGATGTGTATGTATGTATAATGATGATATGCTTTCGAGATTGTGTCCGCGCAAAAAAGGTAGATAAAAAGACTTTATAGAGTCAGGCAGAGATCTATAATAAAACCCGATGCTGACGAAATTTGATCCGGAATTTGGTCCACACTTAGACTTCTGCAAATAGCTCCTGCAGTTATAGGTACTTGTAAAGTCACCTTATTTCCAACGACACCCTTTTTTGGTATGTGTAACTAAACCGTTAAATCCCTTTTTTACATAATTTCAGTGAAAAACCTTTTTACACCACTAAATCATTATATTATCTTTTACTGTTGTAAATCATTGTCAGTTACAATATTCTTTTATCTAAGGTACAGTTAAATCTGTTTGTATTTCATGCTTCCTTATTTACTGTCCCTTACAGTGAGGTATTAAGGTTTAAAGATAAGTAAGCAAAAAAGAGTAACTTTAGTTTATTTCTATAGTAAAAAAAACTGAAGGAAAGCTGTAAAGTTACTGTGAAATACATGTTTGTAAAAAGTATGTTTTACTATTTCAATAGTATGCTTACATAAATCATTATAGACGTGCTATTCTTTTTATATTTTGCCACGTGCTGTTCTAAGAGTTGAATAAAAAGTAATAAACTGCTTTCGTTTACGGTTGTTGTGGATGAGGTGAAGATCTTCTAGTATAATATAGGCCTCAAAGGTTGATTGCCACAAACAAAATTTCTTAGAAATTAGTCGCTAAATTCAGGCTGTTTGGCCTGCGTTTATCCTGTGGAAAAATGTTTTTAATTTTTCGGTAATGATCCCTAGCTTATGCAACACGAGTATGTTTTGTATATTATACTTTTATTTTGTGTAATGTGCATTAATTGCTATAAGATTTTCTAAACCATTTTTTAATTTTCGGTACGGTGTTATTTTATTTTTACAACATTTAATTGTTCAAATGTTATACTAGACGTATATACAAAGAAGACTAAAACCATTTAGATAATCTATATATAAAAATATATCCTCCAAATCACGATTGAACACACCGTCCTCGTAAATTGAAATCCTTTGGCGGTCCTATCGCAATCATTAAAAAAATCCTTTCTGTTCTACCGCCATCTTTCGCTAAGCCACAACACTATTGTTGCGGGGTTTACGTTTATATGTATTTGTATTATCCTCTGTTATAGATACAGGATTAGTAGGGTATATTCAGTATTGCGCTTCGGCGGTTTTCCAAAATGCATCCAAACACTACACAATGTGTGTTTCTTAAGAACCTTGAAACATCCGACGGGGTGTTAAAAAAATCGACTTAGGTGGGAATGGAAGGTTTTAAGTATAGAATGAAATATATCCTTAAAGGTAAAAAATACGCTTATTGTTTGAGAATTATAGGTTCAGTTTTTGGTATAGGGTTGAAAACTCTTTTGGGGATAGCTAAAATTAACCTTAGGTCATGTTAATAGTAACAGATGTTATCTTACTTACATATCAGTTCTCATATATGTGTAACATTATGAAAAAGAGTGACGTTAGAAGCATTTATAATCTATATGTAGATAAAATAAAACGACATCTAAACTACGTTATTCGTAGTCAAAATTTAGACTTTAGAGACTGCATAAGTTTAACTTTAACACGAATGGAAAATGTCGCTAAAAGATTCGTGAAAATGTTCACAGATGGCGTTTTGTGAAAATTGTTGTTCAATCTGGGAGATGGCAAAACGTATAAATATTATGATAACTTCATCAAGTTTGATAATTTACGAAAGCCATTATTGCTTTTTAATTGTTTAGCAATAATGTAGTTGCATGCTACTTTGTAATGTACAACAATAAAGATATTCCTTTCTTCCATATATGTGGTAGGATACGTCTAATATTAAGAGCTTGCGACTCGTTTGAACCACCCCGATATTTATACATATTAAAGTGAAAAACAACACATTCCTCTCCCGTGCTAGTCTGGGACGTAAAAAGAATGCTAACTAACTTGCCGTTCTTCCCGGCATGTCGTAGGAGGCGACTAAGGGACTAGGAGTAAGTGGAATTAATTGGTTGATAGGCTAGTAACCTGTCAGCAATGTTTCATTACGACATTGCAAACCCAATATTCATGCTAAAAAGTGACCTAGGAGATATATTATGTCCGAGGTTTTGCTCACCCCGAAGAGCATTAAAGGACGTGAATGTATGTGTATGAATGCAAGAACATATTTTGTTAATAAGTCCTATAACCGCTTTTAACGAAGTGAAAGTGATTTTATAGCATCAGGAAAAATGAATTTCCATGATCTCTGCCTATCCTTCCGAAGGTAGACGAGCTTTACATGTATCTATGTATTATGACATCCTCAAAAAGAACAGAAGTAATTTACGTAATTTTACATTAGAATGTCCCATTGAGCAAACGCAAACAATCAATCAGTCAGCGCAATCGAAAGGAGAATTATCTAACTATTTAGTTGATAACAAATAAAAATAAATGTGTAACAAAGAAGCTGGACTCTTAACTGCTAGGGGTGTGTCCCCTCACTTTTTCACTAGGGTGGGGAAAGATGTGTGTCGATAGTTTTGTTGAGGGTTATCGATGTCGATAGGTTTGATGTGGTAAGGGAAATTCGTCCTTAAGTGCATAAAATGTCTATATCGTTTTGGTGTGGAAAAAACGGAATATGACTGTAATATACATCTGTACCAGTGCAGTGTCTAACGCTCATGCTACGTTATTAAAAAAGTAGTAGATATGTTAATGTACGAAGATACATGTATGTATGAAGATACATACTTAATACATTCACGTTCTCTTATCCCTTTCGGGGTCGACAGAACCTAGGAGACAATAATATTTTCTAGGTCACTTTATAGCATGAATATTGGGATTGTGATGTCGTATGGAACAGTGGTGAGAGGTTGTTAGCCCATCGCCAAACAGATTCCATAGACTCTTAATACTTTCTTCTTGTTCATTTTATTTGTTCATTGTCATTCTTAGTCGTCTTCTACGACATGCCGAGCTTAACGGCAGCTAGTTTGTATTCTTTTAAGCCCCACCTAGTACGGGAATTTCAGACTAGCATGCAACACACACAATACACGGGTTTATGCAGAACATTAATTAACTATTTTAACCAAATAGATTTGTGTGTGAAAGTATATAGAACTCAATGAAGCGAATGCAGTTTTCCTGGATCGTGAAAAGTAGATATCTGCGCGCTCCTCTACAGGAATACTGGCGAGATGTATGTACATGTAACCTTAATCCAAGCCTGGAGAAACAAGCGTGGAGTACATATAAGTTAGCATTAATTTTGATTTCCAGCAGATCCCTCCACTTCCATTTTATAATCGATCAACACGTTGAGTTTTTGAAATATTTTTGGAGTCTTGGATGCTCATGATTAATAACTAACGGAACTAATCGCGTAAGTTTTTATATAATAAAGCTACCTTTATTAACCCGACGTTTTTTATTTATTATATAAACTTACGCGAAGACTCCCGATTTATACTCATGATTACTAACTACATATCTATTAACTAACGCTTAAGTCCCGTTAGTTAATAGATATGTAGTTAGTAATCATGAGTATAAATCGGGAGCCTTGGATGCTGTTTACAATTACATAGTTATAAAAAAGGGGAAAATGAATTTTAATATTGCTTGTTAATGTCATCTCCACCTCAATGTGACCTAAAATATTTAGGTATCAGCGATTTTGTTCCTCACGAATTATTAGGTACAATATACATTTTATTATGTGCACCACTCTTAGATGATAATGTGTGCCATTTGTATGGTCGGTTGAAATTGTTTTAAATACTATTTAAAAATGCATAAGATGCTAAATAGACAATTAAATTATTTATCAAATCAATTAAAATGACTAATTAGTCACTTAACAAAAACTCTATACGATTCGATCTAAATTACTTTGAACCATCGTTGCAAAACTATCGACTGCACCCCAACCCTATTCAAAGGAGGGCTAGGACCCTCGATACAATTTCCCCAGCACGGGACCTCGCTAGATCCCCCAGCCATTGCAAATTGCACTCTAAACGACAGGAATAAAGGCAAAATTAGATCAAATCTAGGACTTTTAAACACTTTCTCTTCATTCTATCGGAATTTCCTAAATGTCTTCCAACTTTCGCTTTTATCTCTGCTTTACTCAATGCAAATTAGGTTGTAGTGCAATAAGGACTAAGTTGAGTTTTGATTGTCGTGATTTAGGGGTTTTTAGGGAGGTATACGGTGAGGACAGTAAAGTTACCATCATATTTTAGTAAACTAGAGTTTTGAATGCGTCTATATGATATGAAATAGAGTACCTATGTTCTACATCCTTTATACGAATGAATAGGGAAATGGGCAACCTTTTATCAATATCTACAATTTAATTTCAAAATACGTGAACCGCCAGGGATGAATATAGACCATATAAAATCATAACTGTTATAAAAGATTAGACATACATGTTATTATATTTTATCGCTAATATAATTAGTTCACTTCTCTGGTAGGCTTACTCTTAATACTTAATTACTCAATTATTTCTTCGGTACTTTACTCTTTACACTTCAAACCTCACTTATTTCAGTTCGGTATTGATCAGTCGTTTAAGGATGGAGTCTGAATCAGTAAATTGAAATCTTACCTGATCATGTACCAATATAAATCAAGTTTTCTGATCCTCTACGTACATTTTCTCAATATAAACTTTCCCTTTACCACTTTCTTCTCAATGTTAGTACATAAGTAAAGGCTTAGAAGACCAGAACTCCTCAGGGCCTGCCATGACACAAATCGTCACTTCTCCTAAACATTATTTCAACCGATCATAAGCCGCTAATGCTATTAGACGGAGACTTCGAGAGATTTTTGCCAAAATACTTGGTACAGGGACTGACAGTATGGGGAATAAATTTATGTCTTTTATGTTAGATTTATATACATATAACGGGATAAACAGAAACGATCGCCACCTGGAACAATCCTGACAAAACTCGCTTGTTTCATTCACACATCATTCACTCATTCATTCTTCTCACACAAATGCTCTTCTGTTCATCACGCAACGTTCATCTTGAGAAGTAAACGTTAGGGAACAGAGTCGCATGAAGATAATTCTCCTCCTTGATTGATTTAAACTGTAACTCATACATAGTTTGTTATTAAAGGAGGTGAATGAGATATTTTGTAGAGATTGGCTAAGAAGTATGACGTTCATAAAGTGATATACAAGACAAGAACCTGTAACTGTGAGGTATATGGACGTCAATGAAAAGTTAGAGGTTTTGCTGAGATTGCCAAGAATAGTTTCTATTTTTCAGGTAAACCTAAATAAATTTATCAACTAACATACCTATAGATAGTCGTGCTAATGTTTCAATGTACATATTATGTAATAATAGGTACTACCACAATACTGAAAGTGACCAAACCTGAAAGATTTAAATAAAAATAGTGCCTCTACCTTTAATGTAAATCTTTTCGTACCAACAGCTATTGTTTAATTCTATCTCAGAATCTTACCTTTATTATAAAACCAAACAAATATTGTTTAAAAGCATGCTACCTCCTGTACGCACTCGCTCAATGTCCTCAAGAACTAATGAGTGTATTAATTCTAAAATGAATTCAGTGTCTAAAGCGTCTTATGGAAATCGCATTTTGCTACTTCGCAATTCGTTGCTACCTCACAAAGGTTTGAAAGGGTTCAAAATGGATTCTGTTTTGATAAATTATTACATTTGACGTAATTTTGGTAGCTAATAATTAAATTTGCTAATTAATGTTACTAAAAAGAACTTTAAATGGTGATTTATACAAGAATACAGACAAACATTAAATAACTTACCAAAATACAATAAAATTAGCACAGTATAAACGAAACAAAATAAATAGAAAACAAAATATATTTTCCATAATTACACGCCATTTTATTTTGCTTTTCCGTCGGCGAAAAGCCGTCGGCACTTTTCCCGCCGGCTTCGGTTCCCCCCTCCACCAATCAGAATGGAGAACACGCCCCAAGCGAGAGAGAGATGGCAAGATATACTACAGTACTAGTAGGAGAGAGAAGGCGAGTGTGCGTGCTTTTGGGGGAATAATGCATTTGTTGTTAAGTATTGGTTTGTGTTTATGTCGTTTTTCGCTGGAGGTAAAGAATTTATGGCTTGGCTATGGACGGGAGCTGTGGTAGATATATGTGTATGTTAATTAAGTACATGTAGGTAGGTGCATAATCTGTATTCGTCACTGAATTTTATCCGATATGTTCGGTAGCGTATTTCTAGGAAACGCCAATAAAACTCTCGTTGTAATTTTGTTTCAGTACTTATGTGTAATTGTGTCAAGCTAAAAATCTATTCTCCAAATAGTCACCACTAACGTAATCATGTTACAAATGTTGAAATTTCTTAGAACCAATGTCGGAAAACATGTAAGTAACTACATCTTCCAGATATATTTTAATGAAAATAAACAGTTCCATATTCAAACAAAATAAAAATAAAATTAGTTTCTAATACTTATTTTTTAAACCATTGCATTCTATGTACAAAAGGATGAATAAAATTACTTTTTCATGGCTCAAAAATGCCGCTTAGATTTGATTCGTGGCAACTTTTGTTTCCCTATTAATATGGACCCTTTGTTACATAATTAATGCTGAATTTTAAAGAGACAGTATTTATAATGAGGGGAACAGAATTAGCATTTAAACTTGTAAATACCATGTCTTGAATTATTATTTGAGAGAAATGGTTTTTATTGTTGACGAAAATATTTTGTGAGAAAGTTTAAAATGTATGAACGACAAATTTTGTATACAAAATTGTTTTAAATAAACAAGTAGATAAGTAAGTTCTAGTATCTATAACATTCATCATATAATAGTTGTATGGAACTTATGAGATGAAATTAATAATGTTTATAGTAAAACATATAAAACCTTGTTTTTCAAATATACATAGGTAAATTTATAGACAGCGATACTTTCAACATGACTAAATGTCAATCGAAAAAAAAGGGTCTCCTTTTAAGAACTACAGTTCCATACCTATATACTATATACCTGGCAATTTCGTTTATAGAAATTCAAACCTTACACATCCTCATAAAAGTCCTAACACGTCTATCAATTTCTAAAAGAATATTACAAAATACTTTTAACACCACACCCCTGCCTATCCCAGTTAGATTAGCACACATGTACAAAGAAGTGTTTTGCGGCAGATCTGCAGATAGGCGATACCACGTGGTAATCTTTAACCTATTGGCGAATCGTTCGCTATCTGTTTAATGCAATTTTGTGGTCCAAGGTAAAAGGGGTAGCGATTTTGTGTATTTTAAAGTATTTTGTGTAATTAAAATTGTTTATCGAATTGGAGACCCTCTCAAGGCGTGTACGTAGCGTGAAGAACAGAAGAGCATGTATGAGAAGGCTAATGGGTGTGAGTGAAGCAAGAAAAATAAGTCTGGATCGTTAGTTTTAGAAGCGGATCGATGGTTTCTATCGATTCCGTTGGGGACGTAGAGGCGTGTATATATGTATGTATGATATTGTCTTGAATGTGAAGTGAATAGCTGATTATGCTGTGTATGATTAAAAAGTAAGTGAATGAAGGTAAACAGATATTATGTGATCGCAATTTAGTTTATTAATAGAGCAGGGACTTGAAATTTACTTGTTTGATTTCCAATCATGTATTATCGTCTCTATGCTCATTTCCGCCATTTGCAAAATATTATATTACAAAGGTTAAATTAAAACTAACCTAACGAATCCTCGGTATAGTTCGAAATATGCAACAATCAAATATAGAACACCACCCGTTACGTTCTAACTGCGAGGCGTTAAACTAAGCCGCCGTATACGAATACTTACTTTTGCCTGTATCTGTAAATAAATAGTCATCTTCACCAGGTTTTCTTCACCGAAATCAACACCGTACGGACAATCTAGTTGGTCACTCTACATACAACTTCCGGACTTCCGCAATGGTGACATATACCCCTAGTCACCAGTCGTCACCTACAACATGCCAGGAAGAACAGCAACTAGTTAGCATTTTCTTAAATGCTAGACTGGCATGGGACTGAAAAAGATACACTAAATTTACTTAACCCGCTCCGCTCATGCCCTTGCACCACAAGATTAGGGCACCGGCACACAAAGCTCAAAGATGGCCCCGCCGAGCATCGAAGCGTGTAAGACGATGCAGCTGCAGCCAACGCTTCATACCAACACTTAACCCTCGAAGGGATGAAAAACCCCATGTGGAACATTTACATAGAGATACATGGGTTCTATGATAGAAAATAGTGTAATAGTTTATATATAATAAAATTACCTTTATTAACCCGACGTTTCGGCTACGTTGCAGTAGCCATGGTCACGGGCAGACTATAAGTAAGTTTATATATAATTTTATTATGTATAAACTTACGCGATAAGTCCCGTAAATTATTAATCATGAGTATAAATCGCGAATCTCTTAAAACTATAGTGTAATAGTTTCTGTAATAACATGTAGTGACTAAGATTGAAAAGAGCATGCTTCGATGGTTTGGACATGTTATGCGGATGAATGATAGTAGATTGACGAAAGGAAGATATATGAGTGAACTGGAAGGGCAATTACGTAGGGGCCGCCCGAATAAGACATATAACAGTCAGATAGACGCTATATTGAAAAAGGGTGACGTTAGGAGTACCTATAACCGCCAAGAGTGTGTGAGAAGATGTATGAATGACAATGAAGCGAAAGTGGTCTGTCAAGATCGGGACAAATGGGGATCCGTGATCTCTGCCTACCCCTTTACAGGGATTCAGGTGTAATGTGTATGTAAGTAGTTTTTGATAATAGTAAAAGACTTTGTATAAAGTAGAGTAGTTTATCAAATTATGCAATAGGGATTCGTGATCTCTACCTACCTCTTAAGGGCGTGATAATTATGTATGTAACCATTTGTAAAAGATTCGAAGCATGTGACATATTAGAAAACAAGGGAATATTATTACTTTCTTTGATTCTTGACAGGTAATTCATGGCGGGTGTACGTAGTGTGAAGAACAGAAGAGCATGCATGAGAAGGTGAATTGATGTGAGTGAAGCAAGAGATTTGTCACCCGTTCCAGGTGGCAAAAAGTCTTTGCCTATCCCCTTAAGGACGTAGAGGCGTGACTATATGTATGTAATAGTGTCTTTGGACAGCGTCGATAGACTGGCTACCTAAAGCTATAGTGTTGAAACGAGGGCTTTAGAGGATAACCCGTATTGAGAACATAGGTCACCTAATTCCCTAGTACACTAAAATGTTGACAATATTGACACATAGGTTAATATATATTTAATTACAGTAGACATGTGTAAATGAAAACAAAATCATTATAATGAAATTGTAGTTAGTAAGTTCGACCTCAGTCCTTAAACTTGACTCAGAATCAGTACCAAAGAGCATTAACCAAATCATTAATTTCTGCAATTACAGCAAAAAAATTAGTGGTAATGAAGGTATTTGTTTTTGTTTATTATAAAGTTTCACTGCAAGGGCCTACCGTTCCCTTTACACGCGTAAATACCCAATTAAAACAGATAAGAAACTTCAGAGGTCAAAAGCGAATATTCGTTAAACAAAGACAATAACAAATAAACCTAGACAGGGTTTACCTAACAAAACAACAGAGGGCCTTTGTGCACAGTTACAAAACGAAAGAAACAATCCCTCGCGAAATGAAGGAGCACAAAATAAAGTTACCGATGCGTGAATTAGGCGATCGCCATTCATTCAACGCGGCTCCGACTTGGCATAATAAGAGAAACTGAATAAGAAAAAAAATGTAGTCAAGAGCGTGTCTAATAATGTAAGGTAATGAACCTCTTGTTTATTTATGGCTACTATACATATTTACTGTTGTTGGACAGGAAGAAATTCGTTAATAAGATTCATTCTTGCCTTGGAAAGTTCAAATATGCTACAGTGTTACAGACTTAAACTGACCTTAACTACGTACTTCGTTAAGTATAACAAATTTTCTTTGTTTATGTAAACTTGAAGAAGTATAAAAATTATGTATGGCATTATACACGCAACAATACGTGGTACATATTCTCACATAATGTGATACAAACTATCGAGAAAACTGACATTGGATATTTATTTGAAGATCTTTAGTATTCATATTATTAAAATTGAAGAAAGCTGGTTCTAACGTTCCAATATACTATATTAATACATATTTCATTTCGTTATCATAGTAGCAGATAAAAATAGGTTCCGATTAGCCAAATGTCATCACAATTTGTATCTGACTTTCAACGCCTGAACACATCGTTAATGCATATTATATATGTACATATGTACATTTATACACGCCACTACGTCCCTATTTCGGGGATAAGCAGAGACTATCAATCGCCACCTCGAACCATCCTTTCAAATCTCTCTTGCTTCACTCACACCCATTACCTTTACATACCTTGAGAAGAATACTATATATTTAACAGGTTATTACACAATATTCCTTGCTAAATTTACTCGAACCTACCCTGGTTTCACTCGATAACCGACCCCTAAACCTGGAATAAAGCTAAAAACGTCTTATCCCCACGTATCTAGATGCCCCGCTGTGGTACCGCACATTGTTCTTAGACAAACACTTTTGGCCGCCAACAGTTCCCCATACACCGTTTTTTCCCTGATCTTTGTCCCGGCACAATATTTGCCACGGTTCACTTGCTATCATCTGTAACGGGTAAATTAGCTTTGTAAACGGCGGAGTAAACAAATGCTCGGATGGTTCCTAAATGGAGGCCGCGGGTGTTCAAGGAGAATTGAGACTATGATAGGAGGTGGAAAAGAAGGAATGATTGAATGGTATGTGGATAGTCTTAGTTTGGTTATATAGGGATAGTAAGAGTTTGAGGAGAGAGGCAAACTGTGAGTTATGTTTGGAAAAATAAGCGTAATATGGTTCAACAAAAATCGTAAAAATGTGTACGGGTAACTGATTGTATATTTACATTTACTTAGAAGCTTTAAATTAAGTACTACATAATTTATTACAACTTTATTGAGAGAAAAGGTTTTCAAGAAAATAATTTACTAAGTTCTACATTTATTAACACGTGGACTTAGTGACCATCACATCAATTTCTATACATCAAATTGTGCAATTTATTGAATGAATTAACTTGTATTCAGTAAAGTGAAGTCTAATTTGCGACTTTATTTTATTTCGTGGTTGTTCTTCTTTAGTTTTTAATATAAAAAAACAGTCGTATAGTGTTGCTAAATCCTTGCCACGGCATCCCACACAATCCAGACCACAACAAAAACCCTACCACTTCTCAAACTGACATTTCAATCACAGTAGCAAAGTCATGAGGCGTCCCGAATAGCGTGTCATTGCATCGCTAAATCTCACAATAAGCAAAGTACACCGTGAAATGAGACTGGTATAAATTAGGACGATACCATTCAGTTACTAATGTCCGTGAAGTACGCCGCGTGTCCGCCATTGTTGGTCCGCGTGCGAATCCGTTCTTGTTGATTTTTAGGTTATATTGTTAGGACGCCCTTACACGTAGTCTGCTTAATTAATTGCTTGTGACGTGATTTTGAGGGGTAGTTTTTGTTGGTTTATTGATACAATCGTTATTGGGCAGCCGTGGGGAAAGATATGAGGAGAGGAAATATGGTAATGACATAGACGAAAACACATTGTGCTTTTTATGTTTGGAAATAATACAGGCAATGAAATGAGAAATAGGTGTAACGAATTTAAAGTGTAGCCTAATGGGATATATTAATCGCTAGGTATCACGTCACTTAATTTCAGTTCAGTAAGTTTTCAGGTTTTGCATCCGGCAGAGGCAAAATAGACAATAATATTTTGCTTCTAAGTTCCGGTAGCTTTGACTATTATGTACGTATTACTAACCTACTGAATATGGACGCTTGTTTTTATAGCTCAAATCTAGCTAAGATTTAAATTTAAAACGTCTCAATTTTACCGCATTGTATTTAATTTATTGCGTTGTTCAAAGGAAACAAAACTATCAACACAATTTCCCGCCAGCCGCCATCTTGTAAACGTCGCGCCATAGGCAATTTAATTTATTTTCTAGCCTCCTAATAAGGTACTAACACATGCATGACACACTATACGACTTGGATGAGGACAATAAAGTGCCCTGCTGACTCACCAATCCTTTTACTGTTGTCATTAACATGGCAATAATAAAAATAATAGGGATCCGCCGTAAACGCTTTACGACTAATACCTACTCCAAGTTAAAGTATATACTAGACGTACTTAGGAGGTAGGGAAATATATACGGTACTGTTAGTCATAGGCGTTTTATAAATTTTTGAATAGTGTCACACTACTTTGAATAAATGTATATTTTTTTACTGTCTTAAGAAAATACAACAGACTCAGAGGCAGAGAGAGTGGAAATAGAATGATTAGATGCTAACTATTTCATTCAAAAGCTGATTCGGTGTTACTATAAATCCGTAATTGCAAATACAGATACCTACATGTACTTTATCAAACCTGTTAGAGATAATAATCGTGATTCTACGTGTAAAATATACTAATCACTTAAAACTCTAGACACCTCTAGAGGAATTTTATAAACATTAATGCACAATAATCCAAATAATTTTGTAGCGACTAAATTAGCGGTAAAGTGTATGTTATTCTTTTACTTCGTAATGTATTCGGATACCTTATTTCAAGTAATGAGATTTATCATATGACTACATCTAAAAACAACTAAAATATTATTAAACAGGCTAGGACTAGAAATTTGTAGAGAATTAAGTATTCTTTGGTAAGTAACTAGTTTACTTACAAAGTAGAGTTTTGTGTCGTAATTTCTTATCTTTGGATTTGTACGTGGATAAAAGATTTACTTTAAAGACTAGCCACTTAATGATTATTGAGCAAATTTTTAATTGCAGAAAGTAAGTAGATGTTTTATTTTATACTATAACGCATTTAACCAACAGTGAGTTAACCAATAAAACTCATCTATTTATATTTACAAGATTGTATGTTGCACAGAACATTAAATTTAATATTTGCTGAAATAGGTAATCATAATAAATTATATGTTAAAAAATTGGAGTCTAGTTTTTTTATTGCATTATTGTATCAATAGCGAGTTTATTTTTTATAACTATTTTAATAAATAAATGTGATTAAAATCAAAACATTTAATGTCACTCAAAATTCAAAGGTCTAAATTGAAATGGAGTAAGTAATAATTATATATTATTTAACAAAAGAGAAAGTGTCTGTTGTCATATAAATAGAGAAAGGAAGAATGGAAATAATTACTATGAAAATTCACTATTTTGTTTTTACTAATTAATAGGCACTAAACTACTTGTTTTTATAATTATTTCTCATTTGACTAAGATTTATGATAGATCTACTTAGCATTAATACTTACTTTATATTATGGAGATTTAAAAACATTTTTCATTTATTATTCATTTTTTTTTTCACCTAACAACCTTTGAAATTTGTTAAACTGATTAAATTTAAGACCCTAAATAAAGTTAAACCGAAGACACTAAAACAAATCACTCCAAACTTTTCCCACCACACTTTGACATTTAAACGTCATCCTGACATCAATGGAACAGGTGAATATCGATTCGCGGACCAAAAAGGCTACAAGACAAAAAGGTTTTTATCAAAAATATGAGCGGGGCGACGCGGCCCGGCGGCTGTGGCAGTGTGCGTGCCTCCCCCGGCCACGCCCCCCGTGCTCACACGGCTGAGTAGGAATCAGATGGGTCGGCCAGTCGCCACCGAGCCATGACTACGTGAACGGTTCGCGGCGTCTTCCGCATCGCGCCATTTACGCGCAACACTGAACGCGCGCGTTTTCGCCAATTTTTCACTTATTGCCTTTGGGTTTTTGTTGAACTGTGCCTAGGAGCTTCTTGTGTTGTGAAAGGACTGTCAGTGAACGCTGCTACGAGGGAATAGTTAGGTATGTGGAGAATTTTGACATTTTTTTCTGTTGATTCTGAACTTTGATTTTTTGGGAAGTGGAGACTTAGCCTATTCGTCCTAAAGTGTAGGTATACTAAGGTTAAAGAAAGTTTTATTTAGAAGTGAAGTCGACACTTTTTTAATTACATGGTTTTTAAAACAATATTATAATATCCTTAGGCCTAGATTATAATATAGGTATTTCGTTGGATATAAAATCAAGATGTGCCTACTTATTTTATTTTACAATATTTTAACTTCACTTGGTCTTATTGTAATCAGGGATCAATGTCAGAAATAAAATTTAATTAAATTAATACACTATAAATAAGTACTTAAGCCTAATTAAACACATTTAATTATTTCTGTTGTATTATTTAATTTATAACCAGTATGATAAAAAAAAAACTTAGTTAAAAAACCTGACACTGAATGAAATAAAAAATATTTAA
The DNA here is from genome assembly GCA_030578115.1 of Leucoptera coffeella. Classification (NCBI taxonomy): domain Eukaryota; kingdom Metazoa; phylum Arthropoda; class Insecta; order Lepidoptera; family Lyonetiidae; genus Leucoptera; species Leucoptera coffeella. The sequence goes on from JAMBLF010001006.1 coordinate 132,198, forward strand.
GTAGGTATTCGATATATAATAAAACCCATGAAACGTTTACTATATTACAATATGAACACCTGAGAATAAAATAAATTAGAAACGCTAAATCAAAGTACATATATGTTAAAATACATTATAATATGTTCTTTTCAAAGTAGAAATGAGAATATTTTAATACTAATAAATATAATATTATTTCCATTTTGGACTTAAAACAAATTTATAAAAATAAAACGAACAAATCTTTATATAAAATTATATTTTTATGTCATCTATTTTATTGTAAATGTTTTAAATGATTAGTAACTCTCTTTTGGAGTTTATTTAAATATTTTTTTTTTATTCTTTATCCACAATTGCTTTTTTCCATACCCTGAAAATATTTTTTCTGCAATGAGCATCCTAATTATAAAATAATGGCTTAAAAACCAAGTTCTAATCTTTAATATTAATTCTTGTTAATTATCAACCGATTTTCAGAACGTAACTCTATATCCATGTCTACAAAATCTCGATGCCGGGAAAATAAAAAAACTTTACCTGCACACTCCGAAGTAAAAAAGAAATATCTGTAACACGATATTTTAGTGTAGATAAAGGCAGGTTCGCTTTTAAAGTGATCCCCAAATTTATTTTATATTGTTAGAGATAATTTGCAATAGTAAACATTTGGCTTGCATTGTTAGGCTTTTGTGAGGAGGTAATTTAATATTTTACAAGAGAGAATTAGGCAATGTTCAGGTAGGAACGTATCTGATTTATTGGATTTGAAATTATGAACGTATTCGTACAAATCTATGTATTGCAAATTTATTGACGTATAAATATTAAAAAAAATACGATTATACCTTAGTTTTAATCAGCATGTATATAAAGATTCATTAAAAACGATATTTAAGAAGTTGTAAATGTGTCTACAGACTTAAATTTTCTGGAATACCAAAAAAATATACAAGCTTCCTAATTTCTATGATACCTACATGTCGAAAATTTGTGAAAAATATCCTCCTTTTATTAATATCCTTATATACATCCTTTTTTGGACTAAGTAGAAGATTTATTTTATTTCGCCACAAATTTTAAAATATATAACATCCAGAAAATGATTTTTATATTGTTATTATTCTTTTATTACCGATTTTCTACCTCTTATTCACCAAAACAAAATAAATTCCTTCTTTATTAAAACGCCTTTAGATATCAATTGAAATTTCTATCTACAGTACTGATATAGTCCGTTCTTTAGTTATTAAAAACACATTTTTATATAAAAAGCAAATATCTTTACCAAAAATCTTCAAAACACGTGTATCAAAAGTGCCGCCCATCCCTCAGGCATTGTCATCAAAAGGGACTAACTCAAAATTTTGTAATTTCGTCAAATAGATCTCTGTATTGCAGAATTGTGAGCAAAAAAGGTAATTTTGTGCGGTTATCGATACTTGACGCACAATGGGGTCGTTTTGTGGGTGAACATGGTCTAAGAACATATGAAAGACTCTTTTTTGCCCTTCTAAATATTCTTACAAAATCAGGTAAGGGTATTTAGTTGAGATGGCATAACGCTCACTACCTCATATTCATTTTGTAGTTCTTTATGTTTATTAAAATAGATTAAATTTAATATAAATATGTAGCATACTTATTTATAAATTTTATTACCTAGCGAACATTTCCTCAATGAAACTTACCTGTCTAAATATAAAACAATATTTTTGGTGCTAGGTAAAAATATTTAAATTTTTCAATTTTTGATCTGTATACTTAATCGTCAATGCTATGTTGCAAACAAGTAAGATTTAATTCTAATAATTTTACTTATTTCAAATATATTACATAATTATTACAGGATTGAACACAACAACAACAGTTTTTGAACACAATCCAGCAATAAATCTTTATTAGCACTACAAAACATGGCAGCTTAACTGTCAAACTTCACGAGAACCATTGTCAAAAAAATTCATACAACACACCGACACAGAATCAATAAATTGCACAGACTCTCCCTATACAATTTTTGCCGACAAAGCGCGAACACAAGTGGGATTATATAAAATACACACTTTTATTATCTGTGAAAAATGTTAGGCTATTGGTTCGAGTGTTGACAGATCAGTTATGATATACAAGGGTGAAATATGAATGTATGCTTAGGTTAAGTATGTATGTAGTTTTTTTTTATATTTAAAGTGTTTTTGGGTCTCTATGACACCAATTAAACTGGGGCTAGAGAGGAGGACGAGGATTGGGGTGTTGAGAAAAATCATTGAATACTAGTAAAATATCTATTTTATTCGTTAAAAATACGAAACAGGTTACATTCAAAATAATATGAATATTAAGAATTAGTTCAGAACTAGCCTATGACCCTAAGTATGTGTATGTGTATTTAGGTTGCGATTAGAGTACTAAAAGTTGTTTATAAGATTACGAAAAGGTGTACGTTGCTTTTGATGGCTCTATCGTTTAAAATATTCTTTAATTATTAAATAAAAAACTTCCCGTGTTTATACCAGTATGTACCATGTATGTTACAATGTATGTATATTTACTCTTTCATTTTAATACACCTATATTAGTCAGATAAATATCTTACATACATATTTATTTAAAGTTCCAACGGTATACATAAAAATAGTATCTATGGTACAATAAGAATTATCTCAATTATGGATACTATTTTGCAAGCTATCCTAAATAAAATGAAACTCTAAAGTATCATAAAGGTTACATTCAATATGTCCCTCTTTCAACGTTCTGTTACACAGGTAAATCGGAGTGCTGACAACCCTGTGGGAATCTCCCAGAGTGAGTTGTATTGTTGGCTAATTGATTTTCTTTTTCATTCATCTTCAAAAGATACACGTCTTTCAATACGCCGAAAAAGAATCTATGACTACTTTTGTAGAGAGAATATTGAATGAAATATATCTAATGTGTGAAGGTATGAATCTCATAAAGATTCGGTTCTGGTAGAGCGTTTTATCAAACACTTAAATATATAAATTTTTGGTCACCTCTTACGTCGTTAATGAAAAATTATACTTAGTTAAGTTTTATAAAAGTTTCAGCTAACACAGAAGATTTCACGTTCTCCTATTTTATTGGATAACAAAAAACAAAAAAATATAATTATAACAAAAAACTAAATAGGCAATAAAAAAACAAAAAATAAAAGTTACCTACACATTTTTAAACTAGACTCCCTACGCCACGATTCCATCCTAAACAGCCACCTAAACTCCTTGGTACCTACCTACTTATCGCTTAAAATAACAAAGGCGATACCAAATATCGAATCTCACACAAAAAGAGATTATGACAAAAAACAATCCTAATTAATAAGCGGGCTTAAAAGGCGCATCGCCGACTCCTCGTCTTACGAGACCTAAGGATGAATAAAAAAAATCGGGAGATACGATTTGGGCAAGAGCGAGTTGCGTTTTATTTTTTTAATGGATTTTTCCTTGTCATCGGAATACTAACTAACCTGCAATAAAAAATCAATAACTATCAGTCTATAAATAAATACTAATAAACGCACAAAATTTTGGTAAATGTTAAAAATTTCAATGTTTGTTCCAACTTAGGAAATATGATTAATAATACGAATAACTTTTTACAGCATTAACAAACAACGTTTATACATGATATAGCGTGGAGAAAGGAGAAGGAAAAGTTCTACGCACAAATGAAACTGTTATTAATCATTTTATTTTCTTGAAATGAAATTCTTTTTATACAACACCAAAGACAAAAGATAAACGCGTTCACGACCATTAAACCTTGCGGGGTAGACAGAGTTTCAGGTGTCTCTGCAATTGCGAATTTTAATATACAATACACGGAACATAAATATCACTTATTGAAAGTCAACTTAGTTCTAGCTGTGTACTACTTAACTTACTGATTATATCTATAATCGCTTGCAAAGTAATTATATAATTGTCGTATATATCTTCGAAATTGCGTAAATACTTATGGACATGCCAAACATTCTTTTTACTAGATGACTGTATCCATCATAGCAAATCCATAGTATATTATATAGAGGGCTTTGGGGTCGACAGAACCTCCATGAATTGTGATCGTCTTGAGGAGCATTAAACAGATTGCTAGCCCTTCGCCCAATACATTCCATTTTCACCTACTCCCTTAGTCGCCTCCTACGTGCGGGGAAGAACAGCAGCTAGATAGCATTTGTTACGTCCCGAATGACTGCATATTTAATAATTTTTTTCTTACCTTATACTACCTAAAAAACCTTATTTTCTCACCTCCCACCCCTAATCACGAGTCGTATAACACCTTCACTTAACCCTTTCGATAATTCTTAATACGGCTTTAGATACAAGAGCCGTATTCACCAATAAGCTTATGAATCATAATATGCTTTTTATTTTTAACCATTCAGAGATTTAAGACCTCTTTTCGAGTGACGGGTGACGTTTTTTTATTTGGTTTTTAATGCGAGTGGACTTGGGAGGTAGTTGATTGTGACTAGCTGCTGAATTGTAATAGTTAGCAGTGTTTATATAAGTATATATTCACGTCCTTTAATCCCTTTCGGGGTGGACAGAACCTCGGAGATATGATATCTCCTGTCATATTTTTACGTCCCAGACTATTTATTAAATTACTTATTTAGTTGACAGACAGATAGACCCAATGTTGATAAATGGTGACGTTAGAAGTACCTGTAACCGCCGAGTGTGTTTTAGGAGGTGTATGAGTGTCAATGAAGCGAAAGTGGTTTGTCAGGATCGGGACAGATGGGGATCCGTGATCTCTGCCTGTCCCTCTACAGGAAAATATTAGTATTACACTTCACATACTCATATGATATTAGGTACATGTATATGTATGTAATAATAATACATTTACGAAACGCGTCGAATACTACGGTGAGGGAAAACATCGTGAGGAAACCTACCTGTTCCCCGAACAGGTAATAGTTAGTGCTTTTAAATGGCGACATGGCTTACCACCTGTCACGTTGAGTACTTACTATCTGCAATTGCGGAGATGGACACCTGAACCTCTGACTACCCCGCAAGGGTTAATGGTTGTAGATGCGTATGTATGTATGTATATGTATGTATCTACCCTTAAAGGCAACTCTTATGAAAACCTTCAAGTATTTATTTGTCGGTACTACCTTTACTAAGGTGGTTACAATTGATTGATTTATGGTGTGAAAGCGATTGTTGTTTGAAAAATATGACTGGGATACGTAGCTACTGCGGATTCGGGACTCGGTGACAGAGCTAGTTAGGGACTAGAATGGCTATAATGTGAAGTAGTTTTATTTACTATGTGAGAACGGGTCATCACTACATAGTATAAAACAAAGTCGCTTTCTCTGTCTTGTCCCTTTGTATGCTTAAATCTTTGAAACTACGCAACGGATTTTGATGCGGTTTTTTTCAATAGATAGAGTGATTTAAGAGGAAGGTTTATATGTATAATAACATTAATTAAATAGTGGAGTAGGCTATATATTTTATATCCGTGCGAAGCCGGAGCGGGTCACTAGTATCACGATAAATTAATAAAGATATCTGATTACCTTTATTTTACCCGGCGTTTCGACCCAGTTGCATAGGCCGTGGTCGCGGGAAGACTGGCGTCTCAGCTAATGTTTGGCTACCCTCACAATAATTGGAATTTTTGTTAATTCATAGCACGACACACTAAACTCACTCTATCCGAAGACACATCCGCAGTTACGCCACGCTATAACTACATATGTGAAGTAGGTAAGTTAGTTGTAATACATGTGTAAAGGTTGCAATATGATAGTATTTAAGAATCGATTAAATTTGAATTCGGTTAATTTATTACTATTTTCCGTGTGATGCGTAGTTTTTGTTAATAATCTGTTTTGTATTGTGAGAAGTCGTGTCATATTTTAATATAATGGATAATTAATTTTATACAACATTATTCGTCAAACACCATTGATGCAAAAGTTAGCCCTTGCAGAAATTCAAACGCAAACCACCAGTGATTATCACGAAATAATGAATTTTAATAAATATGTAGTAAGTACCTACTACTAAAGTTACTCCTAAAAATTGTTAGCTACTAACAGTGTAAAAATTGGGAAAAATTTATTTACACTACCCGCCAAAAAAAACTAAAAAAGCCACCAAATAAAGGCAACCCTACACGACCTCTCGGGCGGTCCTCTTTATGCCACCGGCCACAATAAGGGCACTGACAGACGTCGATTTTTTTAATCTTTTCCTCTGACGGCACCGCGTCAAACTGACAGATGATCTGATGGACTTGGTATCGACCAGTGTAGAGTGGACTTTAATAATAAAAATCATTTATTTCGAAACGGTGAGGGAAAATATGAAACCTGCCTATCTCTTGGGATAGGTAGTCAGTGCCTGTATACGGCGATACGGTTCACTATATATCACGTTGGGTGCTGTCTATCTAGTGAAATGTTGGTTTAGAGTAACATGGCTTCGAAATATCGAAATAAATAGATAGTTAAGTGTATGTCCCAGAATAGTCAGTAAAAAAATTATAGACACGTCGTAATGTATCTAGATAATAGGTAATAGAATCAATTAGGATAAAAATTAGGGGAATTTTATGTTTCTGAGATTATGTCCACCCTGAAAGGAGTTGAAGGATATAAGTGTATATAAATATAATTATTTATACTAAATTATACACTTATTTAACTATTTTTGAAGGTCTTTATATGAAAAACCGTCTCTTTAATCAGATTTTTATTCTCTTAGGCGTCAAATAGAAAAATATTGTTTTATCATTCATATTCCATATTACAATACAATTCACCCTTGATGCACTTTTAACATACACACAAAAAACCAACCTAACTTGGACTTCAAACCCCATACACACACGTTTAAATTAGGCACCTTAAAATGCTGGTTTCGGATACATTGATCCGCTGTAACTTAACACTCAAACAGTAGCTAAGATAATTCTTGTTACTTTGATGTGTAATTAGTATTGATTCTGTTGCGTAATTGTAAGAGCTGAGTACGGGGTTTTAGATGTTATTTCTATATATATATATATATATATATATATATATATATATATATATATATATATATATATATATATATATATATTGGTGTACTCCTATAAGGTACCGGTGGCAATTAAGGCCCACCTAAAAGAATATTGCTTTAAATCCGAGTGTAATGCGTATAGGACGTCAAGAACATATAATTTACATAGCTTGTACATGTTGCTGTAATAAATGGCGTAAAACCATTAAGAAAAGGATATGTTACATATATAACTTATTACATTACATATTATATAAAGTTATTTTATATAACCTATAAAGTACAAAAATTCTAAAAAGGAGCAAAAATAACAACGGTACAAGTACATATAACCATCGAGTGTGAATGAGGAGGTGTATGAGTGTAAAAGGAGCGAAAGTGGTTTGTCAGGATCCGTGAGCTCTGCCCATCTCTCATTAGGTGATTAACTACATATAAACGTATGTATTTTAGCTGTTATTGTAAATTTATTATATCATATGCAGGTAATCAAAATATTCAGTATGTAAACGGTAGCGGTACAAAGGACTCTATTTAGCCTCGCCCAAGTCTCTGCCTACCCCACAAGGGTTAAGTCGTGAAGGGCATTCATAAACAAACATCATACAAAGCTCCCCAAATTCAATTCACTCCAACCGCAGTACGTAAATTAATTCAGTCAGCAAAGAGGTTTCATGTGTGTTGTTAACGAAAAAGGTTGCATGCGAAGTCAAAAGGAGGATCCGTTTGACATTTGCGCAAAGAGTCCTCGTGCAAAGAGTTTTGTATTCATTTGTACATACTCTTTGGTTGAAGTTTATACTGACATGAAACGCGCCTTAATTTGATACTAAAAGTCGCTTCGTTCACTGAATTACTAACAACATCATTTTTAGAGCACTCACTGACTAAGGGTGGTTTTCTGGGTCTATTCAGAGCATACATACAAACCGTCCTTTTCTCTCTTTCCGGAAGACAGTACCTCGGATACTTTAGCATTACTATCGGAGATATTATGGCATTAATATGAAATATTTTACGATTACTTTAAACTACGCCTTCAAAGACGCCTCGGGAAGAATGGCAGCTAGTTAGTATTCCAATTAGGTCCCACACTATCCCAAGATAAAGTTCACAGCACTAAATCGCAGTACTTCTGTGGCGTTCATTCAACCAAAGCCAACAAGAGCCCGTACAAAACCGTTTAACTAATTAGAAACAACTTTGCGATGGTATATCGGACTATCTACACACTTACGACCTTCTTTGGCAACATTTTTACAGCAGCTTCCATTTATGTATCAATAGATGTGCAGTCTAGATCCAGAAAGTCGTAAGTGTTTAAGACAAAAAGTAAGTCTTAACAGGCTTGGAGATTTTATCTGGCGATACGTTGTTTGTCTGGCTGAATGCCCGGTCGCTGTGATGCATTATCGTGCGTGTTCCATGTCGGACTGTCATTTTGGGCTGTCACTGATACGTCAGTCTGTAAGGGCGCCTTGGAGCAAAGGGTTTTGTTAAGGAATTTTGGTGGATACATTCTATATTTGTGTGGTCATATAAACTAATGTTAGAACTTAGGAAGACGCAAAACAAATTTTATAACGTATCCTCAAATGGCGAAACATATTACTATGCATGCCAATGCTTGATATTATTTTTGAACCTACTTTCGTATAGAACTTACTCAACTTACTTATAAAAGTTTGTTTACTAACTAACTAATTTCTAATTTTTACAAGAATATGTTTTCTTCAAGAGAATCTCGAAGTTATTTGATAGTCATCCCATGGTTTCTAAGAGTAGTTCTAAAAGGTATAAAATCAATGACATAGTTTTGAATTCCTTTGGACAGTCTGAAAAAATTCAATCGGCACAATCGCGTCGCGTCGCCATTTGTAAATAATATTTAGCCACTCATAACCCACGCCAAAGTTCAAACATAATTGGTTTCAGTTACCTTTAGCAAACTTATTTTAACATACATTTGAAAACTCTTTTGTGCATATCCTCCTTCAACGTTTCATTACAATTTGCGTTTTTTCATTCATCGAAAGTGCTCTTGGGGATATTTTTTACAAACATGTAATGCGTAGGGGCCTTTACAAAGCAAGCACCATAGACATTCGCTGACAAGAGTCAAACGTCAAACGCAGTGTCACGTGTACTGTAATGAACACTTTTTTCTGTGAACCTCTTTATAGAATTGCTTGATCTTTTTTTTATTCAAATCTTTTGATTGACGTTTCTTATTTATTTCCACTGGTAACACTTGACCTTGCTTTCATTTATTTATTAAATTCTCCCGACATGAAATGAAGCTGAAATGTTAATCTAAAGCGAGTTTATAATTGAAAGATGTTACCTGTAACGATTCAATGAATGCAATTTGTTTTTTTGACACCTCAACTTGCTACCTAATCACTGTACGTGTGTTGGAACAGTTATGAACGGCCTACCAAAGAAACCAAACAAGGAAGTACTACTAAAATCCACTCACCATTTCAACAATTAATCATTAGTTAAGAATCTAGATAACTAATAAGAAGACCCACTTAGATTTATTAATTAACCTGCATCATTCTGCTATTAAGGTATTGAATCAGTCGAAATCTATGCCAATTAAAACTTTTGACCAAATAAAGACCTCCACACACGTTATTCAATCCATTCGTCAAAGATCCAAGCGGAGGTCAAGCCGAGGCCTCGAATAACAGTAAATAAAATTACGAACTTTTAATTGGGCAAAGGAAGAGCCGGTCAGCCGCGGTGACCGCAACAGTATATCATTCGACGATTAAATTATTTACCGACTCATCTCACCTTGTAACATCTCTGTCGAAGCAAAAACAAACAAGCGACTACTGGCTCGGCTCCCTCTCTATGGGTGGTAAATCAAATAATAATGATCTATGATCCGTACCGGCCGTTACGCGGCAGATTACTATCGGTCACGATGAGCGTCGCCCACGATAGATGGCGCTCTGCCATCGCGTAATTAGGCCCGCTTTCTCTCTCGCACTCGCGCGGGAACAGGCTCGTTAGAGAGAGATGGCGGAAAACGCGATTGATAGTCAATTGTTATTGGTAGATGAAGATAGTGGAATTTTTGGCGTGTTTTTCCGGCTTTCGTTCGTTCATTAGGGGGATATTGATCTGTGTTGTGGCGGCCTCTTTTGATGGGGAATCTATTTGACAGAATCCGTACGGGCTAGCGGTCACGACCGACGCGCTGTGCTGGACACATGGCGCGGGAACTTTCTTTTATCATTGTCGTCTCGAATCCACTTTTTAGGCTTTTGCTTTTCATAGATTTCTAACATAAAGTCAAAGTCAAATGTTTTTATTCATCATAAGTACAAGTATAGGTAATGTCATTCATACCTAGAAACAAATATTGCCAATTATTGTCATACAACTGAGTCAGTACCACGTAAAATTGAAAAACTATCTCTACAGTCATGAAATCTTAATCATTATATAACTATACCTTTTATTTGGTCTGAGAACTATGCGTGCATAATATTCATACCTATATATTAAACTGATACATATTAAAACACACTGCAACAATATAAAAATCTTCTAACCCAAATAGTACCTTTATTGCTACAAAATTTGAAAATCATTTTATTTAGACAAAGACAAACGCGTTCACGACAATTAACCCTCGCGGGGTAGTCAGAGGTTCAGGTGTCCATCTCCGCAATCGCGAAGGTAGTAATTCTAGGGCCATCTTAAACTCACGTATTGACCAGATAGTCAGTACTCAATCTGACAGGTGGTAAGCCATGTTACATTTACAAGCACTAACTATTACCTATTCGGGGAACAGGTAGGTTTCCTCACGATGTTTTCCCTCACTTTTATTTAGCTGTTATACGAAGCCCATTTTCTTTTTCCCCAGGAGGGTAGGCAGCGACCCGGCGTGGTGGCGCTGCAGGCCAACTGGGGGCGGGCGCCTGCCCCGGCGCACGCCGCCACCTTCGTGGGGGGCCTGGGCGCCCCCAGGGAGCCCACCACCGCCGCCGAAGCCTTCTGGAAGATGCCGCACAAGGGTGAGTCAGGCTTTGGTATATACTGGTATATACTCATACATATATACATTTGTCAGGATCGAGACAAATGGGGATCCGTGATCTCTGCCTACCCCTCTACAGGGAATCAGGCGTGATGTGTATGTATGTATGTTACTCACACATCACGCCTGTAGGCAGAGATCACGGATATCTATCTATGCCGATACAGATTTAGCAGTTTGGTTTCATTGATACTCATAAACACTTGGCGGTTATAGTTATTTACTATCCATTGTTCATATACTTGATGGTATGAGGATTTATGGTTCTGTTTTCAAGTGAAAATGTTTTTTTTTACTACATTCAGTAGTGGTCAATAAAGTCATCACTTTTCCTGTTAATTAATTGTCAATCATACTAGGAAAAGCCAAACATCATTGGTGTGGTTAACCGTTCTACCTCATTATTAACATGCTTTGATAAAAACTAAAAATACCCAGTTCTCTCTACCACCTTTTACAACAAAGCTTCACAGAAAAAGAAAATTCTTCCCATTTCCATCGCGCACTTGTTTACAAGCAGCCAGTTGAACAAAGCCGCGTTCACAACAGCCAAGTTCTGATTATCCAAGTAAATCCAAGTTGGTTAGCAAGTTACATTGTAAGTCGTAACTTAGCCCGAATAAGAAACTAATAACAAGGTGTCTCAAGTCTAACTTAACTTGACTTTGTAGTCACCGCCCCAGACGGATCTGTTCAACTTTCGCGTTTTAGGTGTACTATATTATGTCTTGATGTGGATATTTGACGACCTCTGTGGTGTCAACGGAATGCTAAGCTTGAGGTCCCGTGTTTAGGTCTAGGTGGAGGTAAAGTTTTCAACCAACTACGCTTTTCTTTCGATTTGTAGTGTGGTCATTGATTACATATTTGTATTTATGCATCTACAATAAGTATTCTTAAATATACGTTTACAAAGGAGCCTTAACACAAGTAGGTACTAAATGTACTTATAAAGGGGCTATTACAATTTGTGTTATAATATCTTTATGAAAACATTACATGTTTGCAATCTATCGGATATTATTATTCCAATAGTGCTTCTTACTGAGTAAAAATGAAAGAAAATATAAAGACATAAAATAAATTTTACATAAAATTGGTACCTTGCTAGTGTAGGACGCAAGAGAATACTAACTAGCTGTCGACTAAAAGTCTAGGAGCTTGAAATAGAACTAATAATACTACGAATAATTACACATCTATAGTAATAGATATGTGTGTGTGCGTGAATTATCTCGAAATTCTATACTAAAAGCATTACTTTTATTATTGTATTGACCAATAGACACTAAAAATACTGAAATCGTGAAAATTGTGTTAAACAAGTAATAGTAGTAGGTTCCTTTTCGCCAAAGCTTGGAGTTCAGAATAATAATTCAAGTGAGTTTGCACTGGGTAAGTTCTATGATAAGTAGTAGCTTTTAGTAAATTAATTATGTACTTGTGATAGCTTTAGGATATATGAAAGCTATTTATTTAAAGTTATTAGGTACCGCTAAATGTATATCATATTATTAGAAGTAATTTAACTTGATATATTAATGTGTATTTTCCTCGTTTTTAATTATTTTAATAATTACAAAAGTCTTGCAAAGTTTTAGGTAGAAAAAAAAACGAATGTTGTACAGAATCACAAACACATGTAGATATTTTCTTAAATTAGAAGTCATTATCAGTATCCCACATTAAGGTTTAAATGTTAAATTGTGTGATAAAAGGACGTTACATTATTTATATTATGCCTTATTATACCTTTTCATTAAAATACATAAAACTATTAAAACGAAACAAGAAACAGACACTTTCATGTCAATATAACTCTTGAGGGTAGTCATAGGTTCGCGTGAAGGTAGTTAAACTATGAACAGTCGAGATAAAGCTATTTTTACCTCCTAACTACGAATATAAACGTGAGTGTAAACGCGCCACAAGCGTGAAATTCCCGACGCCAGCTAAACGAAGCATGCAGTGTCACATTAAACTCTAGACAGAGACAAATAGAGCGGAAAGGGCGTCGATGGAGCGAGACAACGTGTGCGCACTTTGTCACACTTCTATTGGAATTTAAATGACTGATTTGCACCAAGGAGTTTATTGTTGTAACGTGTTATTAAGAAGTATGGGCGGGATTGTAATGTCTTGACTCAATGTGAGGGAGATATTATCTCATAGATCTATATGTACATACTTATAGATATAATGGTATCTGTTGCCATGGTAACGGCGTAACAACGTTTTCAGCTAGCAATTTGCGGATTCAAGTGAATTTACGTTTGTAGCTTATGATATTTTATGAATATGTATCTATGCTTTTGTTCCTAAAAGTCTTTCGGGCTAACGGAACCTTGTAATAATAGTCCGTCTTAGCATAACTAATAACATAATAGCGTTTTTTTTAATATCTTCTAAATAATATTTCACCGTTACATTTCTACTTAGTTTAGTAACGTTAGTTATAATATATAAAAAACATTCTAATTCTTTGAAAAACAGACAAAAAGTCTTCTAAGTAAATATCTTTTGTTAGTATTTGCCTAGTAGTTATCCTTTATAAAATATTCATTCAGTAGAATCCCGTTGTTTTTACCACGAATGGTAGTAGTTAATTTTAAATAAGTAAAAATATTGTCAATAATATAATAATATATATTACAAACATATGCATATAAAATTATATTAGCTTTAACAATCTATAAATATGCTGCTATATTTAACAAAACTATAGAATGAATACCCTGTTTTTAATAAGTGAATGCAACGAAAAACTATCTTTACTATTTTAAACAAACTATATTATTTTACTGTAGGTATCTATTTGAGGCATTTCTCAGGAACACAACCTTCCCTTTTTCATTTAACATCGTACTATATATCATACAAAATCAACAACACACAATAACCTAAAACATCAATAAAACAACATTTTTACGATCGTATTCTAAAAACCTCTCAGAATGATTCATTTTTTGCGACATTGAATGCAATAAAAAAAACTTTTCATTTATAGACACATTTCAATTTGACAGTTTTTTTTATTACATTCAACAAAAGTGTCAAGGGGCGTGGTCCAACTATAAATTATGTCAGACGAAACAAATTATGCCCAATCTCCCTTCGAAAATAAAGCTGCGATGCACGCATGAAGTGACAGCAAAAAACGATTTAAAATGGCGAATATAAACGACGAATTTCGCCTTTTATAGATATAGTAATATTTTATGACTTTCTGTTATTATTTGGGATATTTTATTCAGATGATTAATCTACGTAAATATTATAAAAATTATTAATAATAGGTTCATTAGTAATTTTGACCTGGCTATAAACCTGTTTCCATTATTTTACAAACTTGTAATATTAACATAACTTTGGTAAATCAAACCCCTTAGTCACATGGAATCTACATATATTGAAGTCCACATATTTCAATAAAGCTTGGAAACACTACAAAATGAACTAAAAATATGCTCTACATGACATCTATCTTTTCACTAACATTAGAAAGAGAAGAAATTTATGATATCTATATAGGTTGTATATACATAATTTCATCAGGTTAAGGATAAAATAGATTCTGGAAAATCTAGAACGCAACTAATAGAATCATTGCTTCTATATGAAATATTTGCGACTGTTTGCTACATCATAGTCATTTCGATTATCATATACCCATAGTCAGTTTTAACAACATGACAAGAACAACTATGACTATTTTCAAATACCAGACTATTAAAGAACCAGCTTTACCTTAACCAAACCTATCCTGCCGAATTTACATTCAATGCATCAATTTAAATTTTCAAATTTAGAACTCTCAAAACCGGATTAATCCAAAACAAAATGGCCGCGTAAACGCCATTTAAAGGCTCCCCAGCCAAAAGTATTATCAATGCGATTTAACCAGATACAATGATAATAAAGGGCTGATAATTTTAGGGTGGATTGTCACCTGGCCTGGATGGGACAGCCTGTCTGATACAGGGTAGCATCCCCTTATGGCAGAGACCGTTATGTAAGTATGTAAGGGCTTTAAATATATACGTCATAGGAGAATTACGCTGTGATAGATATATGTGCAGGCATAGTTATTTACATTGCAAGGATATAATATGATAACATATACATATATTTGATACAAATATACTCGAGCTAAGGATGTAGAATGAAAAGGCTTGAGAAAGAATGGATACGTTAAGATTGTGGTTAGGCGTGAGAATATTGCAATATTGATTGCGGAGACCTATCCACTCAAAACAGAAATAAAATACTGTGTTCTCCAGCTGAAAAGGTATGATGTATGTTCAATGAATGTAATTGCGAAACACTTTAGTTCTACGGTGACAAAGAAATTTCTCAATTCTTTGTAATAAACAACAATGCAATCAATGAATAGGCACATCAGGGCGGACACTGAGTATTCAGTGAAATCTGACTGTACCAACACACTTAGATACTCTTCAATTCTATATGGTCACGCGATCCTACTACTTCTGTGATAGTTCATCGAGATAATATCTCGACATACATATTATGTATGTTGAATATCAAATAGTTAACAAACATACATTCATATTTCAATTATTTAACACACATTCATATTTAAAATATACCATTCAAAACTATATACATATAAACACATACAGCCAAATAAACTGAACAAGGATTCAAATCAAGCACTCTTTTTAAATTGAATCGAAATTTAAAACGCTTTCAACCATCACGACCCACAATGCCCCGAGGGTAGAGAGAGGGTGGGGTTTCGCTACACTATTGAATTGGTGACATTGTGGCTTGACGGTTTAGTCCCCAAAGGTAAATAGTAATACAAATACAATAAAATACGTAATTTCGATAGTTGTTTGACGATGAGCTAGCAACCTTGTTATATAGGACAGATATAGATTAAGTTACAGTATTATATCCCTTTTTGAAGGTACAGAATATCTACTACAACATCTATGGCATAAAAATCGAGTATGCTATAGCATTATGTAATATAAAGCAATAATAAATGAGTTACAGATGAGGACTAACTCTTCGCTAAGTACAATTACTTTCTCAAGAATTGATGTGTCCAAAAAGGCAGATTTTTTTCTACATTTCAGACAGGGACTATGTAGATAACACCTCTTTATATTACAAATACCATCTCAATAACAAATATGTACATTTAAACATATCTAAGCCAAAAATATTATCACTCAATCACTACCACCCATATAATTCTATAGCACAGCTATGCGTTACTTCATCTCTATTGAGGCACAATTGTGACCTCAAATTGTGCCCCGGAGGTCCCTTAAAAGGCCCCTAAAACAATAATAAAGGCCCTCCCTAATCAACCGTCTTTTACACGCATTGCCTACGAATGAGGCATTGTTCACTTTTTATGGACCCTAAGGGACAACTTGGGTGTCTAGACACTGCGAGAAGCAGAATGGTAGCTAGTTATATTGTAGTAGAGTTCTAGAATATATTTGGGAAGTTATAGATTAAAAGGATAGTTATCTGATCCAAAAATAAATTTCCTTCGATTCTTTCACACCTGACAAAATTAACTTTGCAATCACAGGAAACGTTAATTATTTCTTTATTTATTACATATAGCATAATTATGATTTATTGTAATTAAATTCGTCATACATATGTGTGACGTCACATCTTAAGTTTCTATTTAATTACTTCAGCAATTGGAGATACCTACTCCTAGATTATACGTCTATCAACCAATAAGAATACAAAACTAAGAAAATGAATAACTCTTTTGTGATATGTTGAATAGCAGTAAGTTACATTCAATTCATGTCAGTATGGAACTTCAAATTGCGTCTCCACACTCCTTTATAAAAAAGGGTTTAAAATCTCAAATCGGAGATAAATGCTAAATCTCAAAGTTGCTAGCCCATCATCTTTACAATATGCGGTTAGATAACTTTTTTGAGCAACCCTTTTTTGCTTCATGAGGTTTTGAAGTAGAGAATGCAAAGGTTTTATAATCGTTTTACCAATTTTTTATCCCTTAAGATCTTGCATTGCGAATATTTTCTTTGTTATAGTTGGCACTTCAAAACTTTTGTTGTAAAAATTGAAATTTTTTAGTGTTTTATCTATATTAAAATAGTAAGAGAAGTACCTCATCCTACAGATAGCATTTCTGTGTATTTTTGTACTTAGGACCAAGGACTTTCTCTTTAAATTCTTCCTTTCAACTCGTATGTCATCTTAGATGTTAACAATCACCTGAACTGCGAGGTCGTTTTTAGATCGATATCTACTTATTTTATTCACCCTCCACATACCAAACGGTTGGTCTCATTACCACGTACAAACAACATTACCTCTTTTGAGAAATGCATGTTTCGTCACGTCATAATAAGTCAAATCATCATTACTGAAAAAATAATTGATGACGACCTCCGTGGGGCGATCAGTTAGACGCCAGAACGCTAATCGTGAGGTCCCGGGTTGGATTCCCGGTGGAGGCAGAGTTAAGAACTAAGCTTTTCTTCTGCTTTCCGGTCTGGTCGTTGATTATATATGCTATATATGTATTTATCTATACATAACAAGCATATATTTCTTAAATTTACGTTGAATAGTACCCTTAACACAAGTCTTAAAATGTACTTACCAAGGGGCTAGTTCAATTGGCGTAATAACGTCCTACAAATATTATTATTATTATTAATTGTCACGGTATAAACCCTCTGCTAATCTTCCATTCATTTTAGATGCTGTTATTCACAAGCTCCTTTTTCTTCTAGATGAGCTGATGCATTCTGCGGCGATGGGCGGCAGTGCGCTGTTCGGCTGCTCTTCCGCTGGTCACTCAGGCATCAACCAGCTGGGAGGGGTCTACGTCAACGGCAGACCTCTTCCTGACTCCACCAGGCAGAAGATCGTGGAGCTAGCCCACTCCGGCGCCAGGCCCTGTGACATCAGTCGCATCTTACAGGTCTCCAATGGCTGCGTCTCTAAGATACTGGGCAGGTGAGATGAGTTTTGTCTTTAATGAATGGTTTCGTAAATTAGAAGACAGCTACGAATTGTGTAGGTTGTTGAAATAAGTTGATTTGGACTATTTCATTATTGTATTTATCTACGTGCATCATGTAATGATAGGCAAATTATTCTTGTCTGAAATGAACAACTTTTATGACAGCAACTTTTATCATGAGACATAATATAAGTAACCAATACAGCCTTAATACCGATATAAAACCAAATGGTCACCAAACCCGCCTAGATCAAAGCTTAGCACTAAGTATCCACCTTAAAACAAGTAGCACTTATCTCATCCCCTGATCGCCGTGAACGTGACCAGGAAGCTTAAGACTTGGCAGCGTAATCCAGAAAAACAATTAAAGAGGACAATAAAAAAGCACCACTTATCACGATCCAATCAAGTGGCGAAAGGCGATAGAGATCGAATGGGGTCTATAGGCCCGCGATCCAAGTGGCATTTCCCATCGCTGGGGCGCCCAGAAACAAGGGGCAAACAAGTTGGCCTTTGTCAGGAATTAAGCAAGCCTGGGTGCTATTGTTAGGCCACAACTGTGGACCTCAGGCGGTATTTATGGGAATTCCTTCAATCCACACGCGCTGAGACGCTCCAGTATTGACTTGGGCTAACAAAGGAGTATTGTGCTAACTACTTCATTATTGTTCAGTTTTGTATGATTAATTTTTGCGAGCTTTTGTCGATTTTTGAACGCGGTTTATTCCGTCAATATTCACAATGGGTGTCGCGATTTAAATATGTTCGCGTTTCTTTGGTTATGGTTTAATGTATTGTTTGACTATTTGGCGTGTGAATTTCATTAGGATTGTAGAGTTTTTTCATATTACTTTTTAATTACTTTCCCTTACTTATATTTAGCGGTAAAAACTTAAACGTTAAGTCATTCAAATTTGGATTTACGTGTGGGAGCTTATAAAAAGAAAATTGGTATTTACATCTTCAAAATCATTTCTTTATATATTTTTCTTCTCTACGTTGTATTTACAATTTGCCTTTTTATGAAATTACGATATTTTGTTTTCGTATATATTAATGATGAACATTATTACTAATTGTATACCATAATAATTTCTCATTAACAACATCATATAAATCACTCTTCAATTCTCGTTTCCCACCATTAAAACAATCCTTTGCTATTTTCTCAAACTATTTCTAGCTTCTATTCCTCACAGCGTTAATTGAGAAACTTATTCAAATCTATTCGAACAATAAAATAGAAATCAAAAGTCATTTCTTCGATTGTATTAGAACTTTAATGCAGGGTGTACTTTTCAACAGGGTTGTCCCACGACCGCCCTAAAAATAAAAGTCTCAATGAGTGTTTCTCTCGAAATTGGCACCCCTGGGGTGATAGACAGCTTGACGCCACTTCTCAGGGACAAACATTATTTTTTTATTGCTTAGAACTTTCTAGAACGAAATGGGTTATTTGTAAATCTATAGAGAGATTTGTTACCCTGATTATTTCATTGTATAGCAACAAATCGGTATTAAATTTATAACATGATTTTTCGTGGTGGTGAGAGATTAGGTAAAATTGATTCAGTTGCATTAGACATTCTTAGAATACATTATTTTGATTGCTCTTGGATATAGATAGGTAAATGATTTATAAATTTAATAATTTGAATAGATCTTCATGATTTGAATACAGCATACATTACGAATAGCATAATTGATACAGTTCTTAAGTGGATAACCTACAAATAATAATTTGTACACGGTGATTTAAGCACTACTATCCCTTGCAGGGTAGGCTATGCATTAATTTAGCCTAAATAAGATACATGACTATAACAATTACTTATTCAAGAACTAACAAAACAAAACAGCACAAACAAAAGAGAAAAACATCAACAAAATTTTCCCAATAAACTGCGAAATTTCGCGCCCAACTTTGACAGTTGATTGAAATTCGGCCGCTATCGTGACAGATCGCAAGATTAACCTCTTCCCGCCAAGTGGTGGTTCCCACACACCCTCCGGTATATTATCACGGCAATTATCGTAAAGGGTTCCCAGAGGAATGGCAACCTGGCACACGATAGGGCTCCTAATTATGTGACCTCCTGCAGAGTGCTCCTTGTACAGAAGTTTGTTCGGGAAACTGAATGGTTAACTTTTATTGTAAGAAAGTTTCTCGCTGCGTCTTTGTGTGTTATTATTAATTTGTATTTTGTTTATAGAAGGTTATGGAAGTAGTGAATATTTTTTATTGTAATTAGAAATATAGCGTGGAGTAATTTAGTTCTAAATACGTTACGATCAAGACCAATCAAAACGTGGAAACTTTGATACCCTACGGATGATCTCCCTGGTGTTTGTTTTTTAATTCCCAATCGCGAGGTCCTAGGTTTGATTTCCCGGTGGATGTAGAGGTTATAATAACTGTCTTCTAATTCGTAATAACTGTCTTCTCCTTTCGTAAGAAACTTAATATATGTGACCAAGAAATAACTTAAGTGAGTTCTTTGTACCTCAATTCGTTTTGATGTCATGCGAATAGGGCAATTATTTTTGTATCTTATGTCAAACAAATAAACACATCATTTTTTACTTTCAATAAATAGTATATATGATCCTTATATTGAATAAAAATAATTTCATTTTGGAATCTTTAAACTTAGCGGGCAGTCATAGATTGACGTGTCAATCTCTAACCGTCGACGTGTTGACCAGATAGTCTGTACACAATGTAACAGAAAACCGTGTCGCTATTGACAAGCATTAACAATTACCTGTTCCAAGGAATAGGTAGGTTTCATCACGATTTTCTCTCACTGTAGTTTTTGTACGCAAATGTATACTATACTATACTATATATAAGTACTTATACATAAATACAATAATATCCTTTGAAGAAAAACCAATCAAAATCTCAGTTAAACTCTGTAAGTGAATAAAACGCAACCAATGAATAAAGGAGGGTAGGCAGATATAATTAACCAATTTACTATGCAATATAAAACGCCCTCTAGCGCCGCGGAATATCATTACGCCCATAATGAAAAGGAGGGGTGGCTGGGTTAAATGAACAGCTAAGCTCTCGCTCAGCTGGATGTGGTTAGAAATAATGAGAATTATCTAAAAGTTTTGTTGTGAATATATCTATGTGTATGTATATTATAGAGGTGGTTAGAACATACTATCTATGTATGTAGATGAATGATAGCAGATTGACAAAAGGAATATATATGAGTGAAGTGGAAGGGCGGTTACGTAGGGGCCGGCCTAATAAGACATATAACAGTCAGATAGACGCTATATTGAAAAAAGGTGACGTTAGGTGTACCTATAACCGCCGAGAGTGTATGAATGTCTATGAAGCGAAAGTGGTCTGTCAGGATCGGGACAAATGAGGATCCGTGATCTCTGCCTACCCCTCTACAGGGAATCAGGCGTGATGTGTATGTATGTAGGTATGTAGTTAGAACATACATACATATATGAAGAAGCATATACATCACGGCCGTTTTCCTACGGAGGAGTAAACAGAGATCACCGGATCCTGCAAAACCACTTTCGCTTCATTCACACCTATACACCTTCTCATACACACGGCAGTTATACGTACTTCTTACATGACTATTTTGCAGTCTATCAGTCAGTCAGTGTCTGACTGTCATATACGTATCAAGTATATACATACGAGTACATACATATGTACATAGGCTTCACGACTTGTGTATACACACTCCTTTTTTTATTATGGCGGGGTAGTCAGAGGCTTCAATGCCCATCTCCGAAATTCGAAGGCATGTTAGGTATGGGTCATTTGAAGCCCGCGTATCACTAGACAGACAGTATATACAGTATCAAGCATCTAATAACCCTTATTCTATCAAAACCCGTCTCCTTGTACAAAATAGTCATCAGTAAATAGTCAAACTATCTTTACATAGTCATCTGAAGTGGCTACATCCTTGCCTTGCGGGTGCTTACAGGGGATTGTGTTTTTTATCCTAATCGCGTTTTAAGTACTTCAGATCAGCTGCCGTTCTTGAGTGTGCCGTTTTTTGCCGTGCTAATATTTAGTAAGAAGTAGTTTGTTAAAAAGTATTTCAGGGATGATTACTTATTATATATAGTAGAGTAAAGTAAGAAAGAAAAAGATTTTTGTTAGTAAAAGCTGTTATATGAGTTTAGATAGGCAACGGGCAGCCAATGGATAGTTTAATTTTTACTACTCAAAAAATAATTGTACTTAATGCGTTGAATAATGTATATGTAGGTTGTAATAATGTAATGTCATTAGATTCGTCTCTACAACTACTTGTAATGGTATTGCAGTCATAATGAATTACTATACATTATTTACAAAATTTCATGTATCATAAGACTTACAATCTTATATCAATGTATGATGTTAGTGTCACGTGGGTTCGAGGTGGCCACAGAATTACCACTTTCGTAATTGGGTAGATGGACACCTGAACGTCTAACTACCCGGCAAGGGTTAATGGTCGTGAACGTGTTTGGTTTTGTTTGTCTTTTAGTGAACAGAAAGTGATTATATCGGGAAAAACGGGGTGTCATATATTCTACCTACCCTACTCGTGATATGTATGTATCAAATAAACCCTTACCCAACATCTTCCATCTTCTCCCAAGATACAGAAAGATGATGCCCGGTCATCATTAGCTTACCAGGTCCTCTCTTCCCCAGATACTACGAGACCGGCTCCATCAAGCCCAGGGCTATAGGAGGGTCCAAGCCTCGGGTAGCCACCACCCCGGTAGTCCAGAAAATAGCTGATTACAAACGGGAGTGCCCCTCAATATTCGCCTGGGAGATCCGGGATAGATTGCTGAGTGAAAACGTCTGCACCAACGATAATATACCTAGTGTGAGTATTGCTTTGTTTTCTATGTTCTGTTAAAAAGTAATTTCAATTTTGTAGTGTCTCAATAAATGACAGAACACAAGGAAAAATAGAGTAATTAGCAGCGGAAACTTTGGTATTCCTGGAAAAAGGGACCATTCAAATTCAATAGCAAGAAAAATAAGAAGTTATCCATTTATATGTAAACTATCTGATAAAATGTAAATTTGATTTATGTACCTACAAATTACTCCACAAGTGATCTATTATTTTGTGTATTTTAAGAAGTTCTTAAACTATCAGTACGAGTTTAATCAACAATACATTTTGTTTGATACTCGAATACGTCACTTTTAAGCAATCTGCCGACAGATATCAAATCGAAAAACCAACAAAATCCAATTCCGCAATAATTCATAACAATCGTGAAATTTCGATTCTGACCGTTTCATTTCTACTCGTGACGCGGGTGCCTTTGTTAAGGCTTCGAAGGATCCCATTTCTAAGGAGCCAACATAATTGATGACAGATTACAAAGGCTCTTGCGATGAAATGTGCGCGGCTAATACCATTATATTGTTGGGTCCCTGTCCACTTAACAGATGCTTGCAGTTTATTTGGGCAGTTCATAAATATGCCTAGTGTGTAGTGTGTGTGTTGTATAGTGTGTGTGTTGTATAGAGTCAATTTTAGAAGGGCTTTTTAGGATTTTATGATTAACTGTATAGGTAAATAGTTTTTGTAGCACTTATTGAGCTTGTAGGTAGCTAATAAATAGGCCTTTATAGTATTATCCTCTTACGATAGAGTACCATTCATGCAAAGAAAAAATGAGTACGCCAGATATAAGTTACCGCAAAATATCAAATGAGACACAACAAAGCTGTGTGTCGAGAAAAGTCTACGGTGTTGCAAAGGCTGTTTTAGCGCCGCGATCCGTAAAGCCTATCTAACCCTAACAAAATTAGTAACCCGACCGCAGTATCCTATCCCTGCAACCGATCCCCGTCCGATCCGCCGACAGCTTATAAATAAAGGCATACTCGAGTTGACAAGGCCAGTAATTGAATCCGACATTCTATCGGACATCTGCTATTACAAAAAAGCTGCAAATTTCACTGCACACAATATCCAGCCAATTTTGCTCTTAATAATGTCACAACTCAGATCATAGCTCCCAATGTAAACACTTGCGCGCACAATGGGTCACGCTGCGCGGCGGCGGAGAAAAAATCTTTTTTACAAATGTGTCGCTGGTTTTGTGGATTGTGCGCGCGCATTTGATGATGTAGCGATAGTTATGGAAATGCGGCAGCTGTGGAGAGCCCATTGTCCCCGCTCGCTTTTAGCTCATTCCGCCGAAGTGTCGTTATTTATTTTGATGGCTGCTGACATGAGTTTGGGTACTTTGTCTTCCTATGGGTTGCGAAGCCGCTTGTATGTTTTTCTTAAGAGTAACGTACTGTGAGAATATAGTTTGTAATGTGGGAGGACATTGAGTGTTCTATTCTATTTATGTCACTCTACAAAAAAAAAGATACATCTGATTGGTAACAGTTACCTATAGGAATAATTACAACGCTCTACAATATTTCAAAATCTAAAGTAAACCCTTAAAACCTACATTATTGTACCATACCCAAACCATTGCACTGCAAATACGCTAAACAACCTAGACACACAGGATTACCGCAAAGTTTTCACAGCAACCATAATCTTTGTTGCCCTTCCAACTCCGGAGGCAACTTCAAACAAAATCACTACACTAACACCTGGTTTAAACAAAGTTGTGTCCACACGAGTCTTCGATTAGTTTGCAAACTGTCGGGCAGCACTCGTCTGTGAGACAATAGACTGGAGAGCCATTAGTGACGCGATTTATACTCGTTCGTTCCTTTGATTCGGAGCCATTCTTTAAAGGTTTATCTAGCGGCACTCGTCTAGTTTACTAGAAGGAAGACTTGTAAACTGCATGCCAATCATTTGCATTGGATGGTTTGGATGGAGTGTTAACAAGAGCTGTCGATTGTTCTAAAAGTAAAATGTTGACTAGAATAGTAGATAGTTGCGAAAAAAATTACCGAGAACATGCTTTACATACAAATACGAAACATATCATGAAGGTAAAGAGTAATCTAGTAACAAAAGAAATAACAACACATTTAAATACAAATTGTAATAAGCTACATAAAAAGCTTTACCTTTAATTTAAAAAAAATATTAAAAAACTATAAATCATTATGCACAACTATCTATTCATCCAAGTTTCAAAACGCAAAACAATTTATTCCTCTTAATTTAAATCATGCCATATTAGGTATTCGCATAACAACCTAACTACCGAAATAAATAAAGCGCAGCTACTAAATTAGTGAAAAGCCATTTCAAACCGAACAAGTAACATTTGTATAAATCAAACCTTTCAATAGTTAAAGAGCCTAAATGTTCCTCCACCTCATACAAATAGTCATGTAGCCTAAATGTGGACACCTCATACGAAAAAACCTCAAGAAATCATTACCAAAACCCCTTAATACCACAGACACCTAGGCAAAGAAGCGACCTATTTACAAGACAGGATTTCACGAGCCAACTAGACGCTATCTATCGGAGGGACTTATTTTTACCTAAACCGGCCCACTGGGCGCCAACGAAGCGAGACAAAGATACACTTACTGCGTACGCTAAAAAGGGACAGTGTAGGTTTACCC